>JAWDGP010003066.1:2207500-2262500 GCA_033675545.1 Elysia crispata | reverse complement strand
GAGAGAGAGAGAGAGAGAGAGAGAGAGAGAGAGAGAGGCACACAACTTTATAACTAGGAGACTAAAAAAAAGAAACAACACAACTATAGATATAACATAAAAACGTTTCGCATTTTATTTTGGCTTCTTCAGTACAGAAGAGAGAGAGAGATAGAGAATTTCAGAGATCCGTCAGAAGGCGAGTATACAAATTTTTAATATTTGTAATTTTACAAGAATGACAGAAATTTAAATGATCATCGTCAAAGTACAAAATATCCATGAATTAAAAAAAAGGGACCCGAAACTCTTCTGTGTTCTGAGTACAACTTGCATGAAACAAAATGGCGTTTGACAACAAATTATTTTATCTGAAAATGTGTAAAAACCTTCGTTGCACATTTATAAAACTATTCGGAATAATCCTGTTAAGTAGCACTGGTAATATTTTCAATGCAGATTGACTTTAGAAAATGTTCGTCAAAGAATATATATTTTAAGGCTTATCAATAAAATTTCCTCCAAACTCAATAGACCAGTATATTTTCAAATTGCAGAAGAATGACATCTATAGCTTGCAACATAACTGTATTCATCTCGAAGACAGAGAAAGTAACCCTGTTTTCCCCTCGTACATCTTTCCATCTGCGAGAGGATATTTTAGAATATCTATCCTTATTTTTGCAATCTTATATCTATATGATGTAACATGTAAGTATCTGTAAGTCTAATTGCATTCGACCTCTCTCAGACTCATTACAAATTTACAACTGTAGCGCAACTACAAAGATTTTAATTGTAAACCCATCTCTAAATGAATACGGATCATATCTCCTGCACATACTCGTTCTCTTGAAATATCAATTAATCCTTATTATCTCGGTTTAAAATCAATTGTTCTTCCAAGTAATACAAAAACAAGGACTTGTAACTTTAAAGTGGTGTCAGGTTTTCCTGCTCTAAAACTGCAATTTATTCTAATTTTTTTGTATTCAGTGTTCCACTCAGTGAACTGCTACTAAACTGAGGTAATCCTCTCCAGCTTTCTAGATAAGACACAGAGAGACATCATGATCACAGAACAAGAAAGAGATGCAGAACTTATTTTAACCCTGGCATGGACATATATATATATAGGCCTATACATACACACATATATATATATATATATATATATATATATATATATTAGTCTGTTGGCCCTTTCCATTTCAAGTCTTTGCAACAGGATCTGACATGAGAACATGAAACTGATAAAACTTTATTTAAACTTATGAAAGAGCACTTGTAAGGTATCAAGCTAATCAATAAGCCAGACAAAAAAAAAAATTATCACTGAAAACTGACATTAACAACCATCACACTATAAACTATTGACTTTCAAAAAATGTGGTTTTAGGCAAGCTAAGAACAAATTTATAAATGAAAGTTTGTGATAGAAACATTTAGACTACAGATATCAGGTTGTAAAACTGATAGCTTAGGGTGGTAGCTCTCCATTGCTATTCATTTGACAAAGAATCAGATGTATACAAGATTGCAAATTAAAAACCGGACATATAGAAATCTAGCAATGTCAGCAAAAATTATTACCTTATATAACTTCTAACAATCAAGATGGAGAACGTATTCTCAATTTTCTTTGTCACTTAAAAGGTGTTAAAGTAAATTACAATGATACAAAATTTATATAGAATTTAGGAAGATCCAAACCTGGTGGTATACATTTAGATCTTCTTTAGATCCAGATCCTTCTATTATCAAGCTGAAACTTTTAAAGGGACACATAGTTATCGTATTGCTTCTGGACTCTTTAGTTAGAATTATTTTTTAATGGTATTGTAAATGTGAGAATATATATATGCATTTAGTAATTTGATATTGCAAAATTATCCAAAATTATATCACATGTGAAAAGATTGATGGATAGGATATTTTCAATAAAAGTCTTGAATGCCTTAAAAATGTAATAATCAGGGTGAAACTTTTAAAAAGGGACACATGAAATAGTAATCGGACTGCTTCTAGATCCTTTTGGTCAGGATTATTATTAAATGTTATTGTAATGCGAGAACATGCATCTAGTAATTAATTATTGCAAAATTATCTAAAATTATATCATTAATGAAAAGACTGAGGACTAGGGTGTTTTCAATAAAAGTCTGACATGCCTTAAAGTGTTAATGTTTGTATCAAAATACTACTTAAATTACAAGTAATATAAAAAATATAATTTATAAACTGATACTGTTAGCCAAGAGAATTTGTCATTTGTCAATGCCCAAGTTTTAGCTCTTCTCTGGGTGTGAATTTCTTTGAATTTTGTATAAGTTAATTTAATTAAACTTTTATCATCAGCTACTTTATTGGATGTTTCAGTTTGAAAGGTTCTCTCATTTTCATTATAATGCTGTGGCTTTACTAGAAAGTATGAAATAAAAATAAAATAAATATCTTTTGAGTTAATAAGTTATATTGGAATAAGAATAAGAGGGTTTTTTTTGTCTCTAATGTTTTGATTTATAAATTAAAAACATTTACTCAATTAGAAAACAAATTTTAAAGCCTTCTCAAAATTTCTGAAATGATAAAGTGAAAAAAAAAAAACCCAACAAAAAACTATACATTTGATTATTTCCCCTTTAAGGGATAAGATAGAATTAAGATTGATGTATTTCATAAACTTTAATCATTATTGTCTAATTATGATTTGATTTCTTTACATTTTAGGAATGTTGGGTTCCTTATGTATTTTAAACCCTTAAGGTTTCTGACGTCATAACATTTATCTTATTTCATTTCAACAGGTATATTAGGAGTTGAATTTGTTGAGTTGAAAATAGTGGACGAGCCCTCTAGCTATGGGTGAGAGTCAATAAGTAGTAGTGTGGCTATTTATAAATTTAAAAAATTTTCTTGGTTTTGATTGTATTATGATTGTGAAAGAAGATAAAGTTTTAAAAATGCAAAGGTTGAGGAAACACTTTGAGACAGACAATTTTGAGATTTGATTTCTCAGTGAAATCATTTATTTCAAATTTTAAGACTTTTTTCTTGCAGATTTGGGAATAGGACCTTGAAGATCTCTATCTTTTTATAATATATGTGTAAATTTCTTTGTCATATAAGACTGCAGTGAAGGATGTGATGCATCAATTCTGTTCATTGCTTATCATTGCAGGAAATTGATATTACATCTAAAACTATATTTATAGGTCAGTAGTTAGAGAAACACGAGTGAAAGAGAAACCAAACCTAATGGAAAAAATGATTATGAACAATTTTTGTTATCCGTAACAATAACAATTCCTTGAATTTTCAATTTGATAGAAAATTTTAACATCCTTTACCACATGGTTTATTTTTACTTTGTGAGTACACTGTTAATAACACTCTTGTCAATCTAAAATATCTTTTTTTGACCTTTAAGCTTATTGTTAATTTTGCACATGTACATGTATATTTTTTCAATGTCTAGACTTCATGCTCAACAATTTGGTTCTCCTGAAGAGGCACATCTGTTAAATCTGCGTGTTGCGCCAGCCAACTTCTCAGGTCCACCTCACTTCTCACGGTTGATTGGACGCTGTTTTAGTGAGATAATAAATGAGTGAGTTTACATTTTTTTATTGATGTTTTGGCGATAAAATTCTTTCTTATTTTGACATTCTTAAAATGAGTCTCCGTGTCAGATTGAAAGCTATTTGAATGAAAAAAAAAGAAAGATGGAGCATACATGGTAATGTTAGATATGTAGCCTGCTTAAATATCTCCTATGCTTTTTCTGCTATTCAATTATTATTACTCCTAATGCATTGAAACTGCAAAATTTAGACACTGGTTATTGAGAAACCTGGAAGAAATAATATTCAGAGAACAGTTTTTATGAAAATAAAAAGTTATAAGGAAAGTTTTAAATGATTTTGAATGTAAATTTCTTTATTTATAAATGCTTTTTTTTTTTTATGTATTTCTCCTCTTAAAATTGGATTACTTTCTCATTTCAGCTACAAGTATGATCTATGTCCTTTCCACAACCTGACTCAGCATGAGCAAAGAAATCAGTGGAATCCCTATAATGGTGTTCTTGGGTATGAATGTTTTTATAGGGAAAAACAAAAGACTTATTTTTTCAGTACAGCTATACACTACAGCTGTCCCGGTTTATGGCTAAATGACTTATAATATGTTTGGGACAGATTAAAACAAAATAGGCAAAATGTCTTGTAATGTATATATATTTATCAATTTGTATGTACCATTTCAAATTTGATAGCTATTTTAGTTTACTAGTTTTATAGGATTTTTGAATTGTTAAATGTCATAAGCCAGGAATAAAATATTGATTTTGCTGTATGAAATACTCTATATTTTTACCACATACAAAGAGTTTCATCAAGTTAACTATATTTGACCAAATTGTAAAAAATGGGGCCAAATTATAAATCTTTGGTATTCTCCTTACTGACAATTTTTGTAGGGTTTGTTTTTCTTTTGCATCATTCTATTTTACTTATCCATCATGTTCACTTAAGTCTCTATTTTTTCTTTTAGTTTAAGACTTTGTGCACAGAACTACATTTTTAGTTTTTCTTTCTTCAAATTCAAAGCAATAATTTGAATTTGGTTTTTTTGTTGTGGCCTTTAAATCTGTCTTTAAAACTAATTATGATTTAAATGGATTCAAATCCTGGCTTGAGCCATGTGATAATAAGCTTGGGTCCCGTCTAAGCAGGTTTATCTTTGGTTTGCAAGAAGGTTTACAGTCATTTTGTTGTACAAGGTGCTGTGATATTGCCATTAGTCATTGTTTGTGGTACTAAAACAAAGTATTTGTTATAATTATTTGTTGTAGCCCTGAAAAAGCTGGATGCTTTAAAAAAAATACAGAATTAGAAACATCATTGACAAAATAATTGTTCCCTAATAAATTTGAAGGCAAACTGATGAACTGCAGTAGTAGTTTCACAAAAATTGAAGGAAATAACTTTTCATTTATTTTCTGGGCAAAGGAAAAAGTTTAAAGAAAATTTACGTTGCTTTCACATAATTAGTTCCTTTTTCAAAGTAAATTAGATGCTCTGGAATGAATGTCACTATCAAATATCAGTGATATTACTAGCCTTTTAGATTTTCACTAAATACTCATCCAAGAACACTGTTGCAGCAATATATTTGAAAAAAACTTTCAACACATATTAATTGGATTTTAGCCTCAAGTTGTTCACAGATAAACTTCTCAATCAAATTTAATTCAAACGATTCAGATAACTTTAATTTCAGCTATTTTGACATTTCCAGATTTCCTGGCAGGGAGAAAGATTTTTTTCAGTCATTTTTATTAATGAATTTTTCTTATCTGCTGCCTTCAGATTTTTCCATGTTTGTTGACAGTAAATACATGGCAATACTAGTGTGAGGGATAATTTATAAATTTTTTGCACAATTGTATTGCTCCTATGTTAAGTACTTTTTTGTTTGTTCTTTCAACAAAACACTGACAATTACACTATAGTTCAGATTTTCAAAGGACTTTTTTCACTATTGAGAGGAGAAGTAGGACCTGATTAAGCTTTATGATCTGCTGGAATTACTTTTTTTTCTTTGTAGTTATGCACTTATGGTAATGAATTATCCAAAATATATGACATAAAGGACTGTTCCTTAGGAGAATTGTATTCACTTCTTCAGTCGCTAAATTTATTTTTTTTCTGCTGAAGAAGATTCTTTTTGAAAGCTGGGCCTAAGTCTTATCTTTCAATGCAATGAATCAGGAACTCTGCTCTCTGGCGTAGGCATCCATGACCTTTGAAGCATCTGTATCCCTCTTGGCTTTTAGTGCATTTGTCACTTGTCCTCATTGTTTACCCTTGCTGTATTTTCCTTTCATCATGCCTGTTGTCACAAGATGTTCTAGTTCCTCTCTTCTCATCATATGGCCAAAAAAGGTTGCCTTGCGTTTACACATTCCATTTATGAGTGATCTTATTATGTCAGCTTCGCATGGAACTTCTTCGTTTGGTTTCATTGCAGCCCATAAGATTTGAAGCAATCTCTGTAAGAACCACATTTCTGTTGCCTCTTGTTTTTTTTCCAGCTGTTGAGAAATTGTCAAGGTCTTGCATCCTTACATCAGAGTGGGTTCAATATAGCACTTCAGGGCTCTTTTTATGAGGGTAAAGATTTCAGTACCGATTTTATTCTGTGGAAACTTTTTTTTGCTTGCACAATAGCAGTTTTATTAAGCCTGTGTTACTTTGATTCCAAATGCAATTCATTTTCATGTGGTATACAAATATCATCCTTTTATTGCAACAGGGTTTGGCAAGAATGGGACATTTTAAATAACACATTTGTTGCCATGATCATGAAAGATGGGGATAGCTGTGGCTCCTTGTTCAGGTCTGCTAGGGTGAGAAATTTGCATACATTAGATAGAATAAGGTGAGAAACTCACCATCTTAAACCCTAAACTTTTTTGAAACAGCTGATCACGAAAAAGAGAAAGTTATAAATTTTTTTTAAAAGTTCTAATAGGTTCTATGAATGAGTGTGTGCTTCAAATGTTTAACAAAGAGCAAGCAAAGGCTTATACTAAAATGCTCGTTAAAATCTTGAAAATACAATTTTTTTAATCTTTTTACACTTGGCCATGGAAATCATAGGATATTTGTCTAAATGTTTGATTATAAAGTGATTAGATAGGTACAGAACAGAACACTAATTTCAGGCTGCTGCTAATGCATGAAAAACTGAAAAAAATGTATAAGAATTCAGCATTTTTTTAGCTATAATGCTAAATGTGATCTTTAATAATCAAAAGTATTAACTAGTTATTAAGTGTGAGGTATATTTCTTTTCATAATTGAAATGCAAATGATTTCCTCAGATAACATTTGAATGTGGCAATCACAGTACTATAGTGAATGTTACTGAACCTGTGACATGCAGTTATCACTTAGGTAAGGCTAGAAAAATGGAAGACTTCACATTTATATATATATATATATATATAAATGCTTAATAAATGAGCAATGCATGCTTTGCGCATATGAGAAATATTATGTATATGAAACAAAATGCATTTGGAATGCGAAATGAAAGCCAATTTGGTCAAATTTTAATTTTGTGTTTATATCAACAGTAAATCTTGAAATATTTTGCTTTAATATAATGATTTCTGTAAAACTTTGCTTACAATAATTTATACAGTTTATCTTGATAATGTCTTTTGATCTGCACATTTTGTTCAATTAAATTTTGTAATTATATAAATCCAGAGAGGAGTGAAGAGAGAAAGTGATAGAAAGAGAGAGAGAGAGAGAGAGAGAGAGAGAGAGAGAGAGAGAGAGAGAGAGAGAGAGAGAGAGAGAGAGAGAGAGAGAGAGAGAGTGTGTGTGTGTGTGTGTGTGTGCAGGTGGGAGAGTGTGTGTGCATATTTGGTAATTCTTAACAGCAATGATCAATTTTATATTCTATATAGGACAAATGTCGGTATCATAAATAATTTTTAAAGAGTACAAGTTTAAAACAGAGAATATTTTACACTTTTCAAGACGTCATTATAATGAACTATGTTTTTGACATCGATTGATATTAAGAAGATGGCTTATGAAACATTTAACCACTGTATGGTGATACTCTTTCTCTCTCTAGTGTTTAGAACTCCTCTTGTGTGTCACCCTGACTCCATGCTGGTCTATCCTACACTTAGTAAGGATCTTCAACAGCGTTGGGATTCTTTGGAAGGGGAAAGGCTTAGGGGATATTGGACTGACAAGGTAAAGACATGTAATGTACTTTTGTCATATACGTCTCTAAGATCCGTATTCATTTAACAATCTTAGCACGTCCCTATCTCTGGCCATTTAAGCTAGAAACTTTGATAGAACAGTTAAAAACACAGCAGATGCAAAGAAAAATGGCTGCTCTTCCGAATCAGGAAAGCCTAGGAAACTGCTATTATGTGTTCTGGTCATGAAAGTAGTCGTTTATCAGAATGCCGAAATTTCGGCGTTTTCGTATTCTTCACTTGAGTACCCAGGGCCGATATATTGGCGCAGACATGCTAATCTGGTTAAAGGTCTAAATTTAGTCTAAAAAATTGCTCCAACTGATCTAAACTTTTATTTCCAGACCAGCTGTTGTTCATAGCAATACTAAATCAGTAAAAGAAGTGGTAAAGTCTGTAAATGTGAAGCCATGACGAAATTTTTGTACATCATCAATATCTTCATTCATATAAATTGATGAGTAAATTGTATTATTTGCATGCAAATTAAAATTGTAGACCTAAATTATTAAGATAGAGATGAGAACTTTATCATTGATGCTAAATGATCAAATTAAGTTATAATATCATCCCACTATTACACAAAGTCAAGCATTGCTTATTTTTTTGTAGGGAGCAAATTTTGTAGGCCAAAACTTCAATGATAATCCAGCTTCAATTCAAAAGTAACTTTAGGGTTACTCCAAGAGGTTCTCATGAATAGGCCTTAGGACTAAATTTAATTTCTTGACTAAACCACTTAGATTTCTTAGCAGTCAAAGCCTTCTTGTGAATACAGTTTGCAGATTGCGAATTACTTGTTGCCCCTACCAGTCCTATTTTCATCTCAACTTTTTCAGTCATGAGTCAAAAGGTCTTTTATATGAATGTGATCCATTGGGTGCTTTTGGTTTAGATTTTTTAAAAAACTATTCAACCTATTTTTCAATGGTGGTTTTCCTCTAAACTTTATCCATTAAAGCAAAGCCAAAAGATGAACTCAGTCTCCTGATGATTCAACCACTCTCATGCTGATAATCAAAAAATTAGATTCATAGGATTAGGATCTTAATGCTGTAGAGTTTAAGAGCCAGGTTTTTCAGGTTTTAAGATGTTTTCAGATTGGCCTCAATTAGTAGAATTTTGTCTCTTCCTAATTTTGTGTTTCTCAGTATTTTTGATTGTTTGGTTGTTGGCAAATCTTTACAAGTTCAGACCATGAAAAGTGATAATCTCATGGATGATATTACTTTTTGCAAGTACTTTCAATTTTTGAATTTACAGGGTTGGATTTTTTTGTGGTGTTTACCAATATAAAGAAGAGAAGATTGCACCCTGATGAATTTAGATCTGTCTTTATTAGAGAATTTTGAGATGCTATGCTAGTTTTGAGATTTCTGGTTAACAAAATTAGTCTCTTATAATTTATCACATTAGCTAATATAGCATGCACATTTGTTTCCTTGGAAGCAAAAATACCTGCTTTTTACTTCTTCACATTTGATAAAAAAAATTGTGAATGCCCGTGAATAAGATTTTCTGTGATAAAAAGTGCTCTGCTTGAATTGAACAAGTTTGTTTTTATTTTTTTAAATAATTTTGTTCTAATAATTTGAAAAAGTATGTAGAAACATATACCATAAGACGATTACATACACGTATGAGATTACTTTCTTTATATTCATTTCTTTTAGGGATATTCAAGGAGGCTTAGAGAAATTTTTGAGGCTGCAGGACTTTTCTTGAGTCATTCACATCATGAACAACTGCAGCAGCAAGCACAAGAGGTTGAGCAAGAGAAAGCCCGCAGCGGTGTATTTGCTTCTTTTGATCAATGTAAAGAGGTCAGAAAGAGTAAAAAAATAAAAAAACATATCTTGTATCATGTCTACCATATAACCATACGTTTTTATAATTTTCTTAAGAGACTAATTCAGCAGAGGATAATGACAGTTTCATGACAGCAATCCAGCGAAAAAAATGAATGAAAAAATTGACACACATTGTTTAAACTGTAATAAGTTACTAGTTATGATATCCAGTAAGATGAAAAGAAAAGTAGTAATAAGTAAAGATTTTTTAAACAAAATTCACTGCATTTCTATTTCAAACTTTACCTTTTAGTTTTTGTTCTTTCAGAGTTTCAAAGAGCTTCAAGAGAAAGTAAAGAGACTTGAGCAGGAATTAGAATCTCTCAAAAATTCTTCAGGTAAACTAAATTTAGGGACTCATAAGATCAGGAAGAGGAAAGATTTAGAAAATAGACAAAGCATAAATTTGACTTTTCAAGAAAGTTATTCGCGAAGTTAAAAAAATACTTTTGGAATGAATCCAATTAAAGTTTATATTTATATTGAAATGAAAGAAAGTCCCTCTTTTTTTTTCATGAAAATAACGCCTTTGGATCATCAGGGAGCAAACATGAAACAGGTTTATTTTGAATACATGTAATTGGTTCCTTTGAAATGTTTAATCAAACTTTATGGCCCTTTGTTAACTCTGTATCTGAAGTTGATACAAGTCATTTTTACTTTAGTGACCAATAATTCGTTTCCTGGTGTTGCTAAAAGACTCTTATATGACATTCATTAGGATTGTTGTCAAAACTCACAGTGCCTGCAACAAGCTAGGGAAATTCTGCCAGTGCCTTGATTCTTTTCTTTAACCTTATTTAAAAACTTTTATATATACAACAGACTTTATCTTGCAGGAATCTCAGTTTTTACAAACCCAGAATCTTATTTTAAGGTCTCTTAATTTTTGGGGACACAACGTAAACTATACCAGAAGGAGGAACAGAATGATAAAAAAAAGAACCTGATTAAAAAATTAAAAAAAAAAGATTATTGGATGTGTACCTAGACAGTTATGTTTAAACAAAGGAGGTTAATTAAATCTTTCATGCTTTGTTAATGTTTTAAATTAAAAGAACCTTGGAATCAACAAACTTTTCAACCAGACCAATACTGTATCTTGAGTTCACTGAGTCGTTAACTTATCATTCATTTGGTTTTAATCATGAGTAACCAATGTTTTCTGCCTCTTCCATTCTCAGGGCTGCATGAAAGCCATTCATGACGATGATCATAACTAGATGGCTTTGTGTTGTGGGGTTTCAAGACTGCTTTGAATGACAGAATTATGCAATTTTTAGTGCCTCAACATTTGATTTCTCTGCAGATATTTATTCATCACATCTCCAAGTATTTATTGCAAGTTCTTGTAAATTTTTATTCTCTTCCTTAGGGAAAAGTGGAGCCTTGCATATCAAACATTGTTAAATTGAAACTATGTAGTTGGCTCCAACCTTGTATATAATGAATGTTTATACTTCCATATAGTATGACAATGAGACTAAATATTTGCTCTTGTTGAAAAATGCGCACCATCTGCCATCTATATTAACAGTCGCTAAATGGAAAAGAAAAATAAAGAAGTGTTCACTTTTTATTAGTAGAGAGGGGAAAAGGTCCTTTCGAATTCAACTTTTATCATCTAATGGCATACAGCTCAATAGTTCTAAGATTGTTACAAATTTTTTTCATGATTTCACTAATTACCATCTTTCTGTCTTTATGCCGTTTCTTGAATTTTAATGCTGGGGAATGGAGTTATTAGTTTGGTTTAAAATGTGGTTATTGAACAGCCTTTAACTCTCTTTGTGTATGGTGTGAAATGATAAGTAGATTCATGTGAATTATCATCAGAAACTGTGGGGCCATAAATAAATTAGATGTACATTTTGACACACAAGAGTTACACAGTCATAAGTGCAAAATTTTAAACTTCAACTTTCAACTGCATTATTCCTGTGCAGCTATGAAACCTTTGTGTTTGCCTATACAATTACAATACAGGGATTTGGATAGAAAAGTTGGTGCAAAATTGAAATTAGGTCCATTGCCAATGCATATTTGATTTTCCAAGCTGGATCAATAGATTCAAACAGAGAACCAACTTGTGTTTAACAGGATCATATGCTAAGTGTGAACAATGTGCGATGCATTCACACTAAAATAATTTCATCAACTGCTGAAAGAAAACCTTTAGTTGTATCATTTTATTTGATTCCTGTCACAGGACAATCAAATCTTGTGTTCTGACTACTTACATTCCATGTGAAAAGGAGACCTTCTTCAATAACTGTACTGCATAATTCTTTTCCTCATAAAGAAGCATTTGGGGATCCTGAAAGCACTTTTGGACTCAGATAATATCTGTTGGCGAAAAGAAAGACTTAATTTTTTTTTTTTTGGATATAACTTTATATTATCAGCTTTTCCATGTTTGAAGGTCCTCCAAAGCATTCCAATTTGTGCTCTTAAAATTAAAAAAAAAATGTATGGTCCACACAGCTCAATTTCTCAATTATTTTATTTTATTTATATTTAGAGACATAATATTACCTATTTAAAAAGTGATAAATTTTCATTAATTTAAAAAGCATCATTTTTTTCCTAAATCTGTAGTCCTTTCTGCAAGGTTCACAAAAGATTAGGCAAGTTTGTGGCACTGGTGTTTTCATTCTATGTGAAAACATGCATTCTCACTCAAGCCCCCTCAGCTAAATTTCAGTCTGATAAAGGATAAGGCACATATTAGTCCAATAAAAAATAAAAATCGAAATTTCAGATTTGAAGCCTTTTCTGGAATAGGATAGGATAGGCCGTAAATGGAATTTGAATATAGTCACTGAAAATAGAATAAATTCTTCTTTTTCATACTATTTCAAAAGAAGCAAACAATGTAGATCTGCTGTGACAATCCTTATTTTCATACAGTTTGCCACTGGAAAGCTGAAGAAAATTCATTGTTCTAATATATGCTTTAAATGTGATATAGACGATATGTGGCTCATTTGGACCACTTGTGGACACAGATGTAAAGAAAACAAAAGAAGCACTTAAGAATCATCATTTCTGAACTGCCTCGTCTCTCTTCTTTTTCTCACATAATTTTAGTCACCTTGTTATGACCATTACTTCCTAAAAACATGCTATGCTTTTTTCTATCAAATTTTGCTTGTACTCTATCAATGGAGCCAAAATATTGAGCCAGTATTAAAAGAGTTATTTAATTTTTTAATGATGAGCAAAGATCTAGGACCTTGTATGGAGAAAAAAAGAAAGTCCTTTTTTGAGACTCGCAAGCCATGCTTATCTTATCAATATTGAAGCAGTGTCACTCTATTTGAATTTGTGTGCTCCGTTGTTATGCTTTATTCAATATTATAATTATGAATTGTGCAATACATGATGCCTGAAACTATATTGTTTGTAATAATAATGTTGGAGAAAATTAATTTGAGGGTGTCTGTGTATAATGCAAATTGCTTCAATGCTTTGATTTAGATAAAATACTTTGACACTTTTTTATTACTTGTGTCTGCCTTTTTTTTTCTCTTTCAATGTTGAGCTTTATGTAAAGATTTGGACAGCATACATGTAAATATAAGCTGTCTTGTTTTCCATCAAAAATGTTAGAACACTAAAATTGCTTGCATGCCTTAAAGCCAGAGATACCTTTGCAATCCCTTGAGCTATCAAAACAAGTGAAAAAGAAATAAAAATATTGTTCTTTCTGGGTTGTCTCAATTTAGGCACTAAGACAATTTTAGAAGTTTAGACCTTCATGGTAGGATGCTTTACATAAACAAACAAAATAAGAAAAGGAAAGAGAGAAATAATTATGAAGTGCCAACTTCATTGCATTGACAAAATCCAGCACCAATATAATTATAGTAACTACACTTTGACAATTTTTTTTTAAATTTACGTGGCTCAGCTATATTACAATTTCACAGAGGGTATGCAGTTTCTTACTGCCACTATATCTTTATACCAGGATCTTACTGGCATTTGCCCTTCCTAGTTTTTAAATGAGCATCTTATATAATCACCAATATTAAGAGCTGCATTAGTAATCAATTTACACATAAAATTACAAAAGAAATTGAGGCTTTATTAAAAACGGTTTCTCTATTTGAAAGATGAGAGTACTTTTTACTTTCCTTTACTTTTATTCATTTGTTTTTATGCAATTGTCAATCTCATGGAAAATCTAGATTTAGATCATTGACTTTGGATCGCAGATTATTAGATTTACAGCACGTGAGAATGAAATCAACTGATCAGATCTGAATAACAAGAAAAGCAAATATTGAAAATAAAAAAACAAAAAACTCCCAAAAACTGACATTCTAGTCAATGGAGTCAATTTTAACTTTCAATTTCATTGAACTAAACAAATCATGATTATGAATGTTTGTGAAAAAATGAAAGAAAAAGATTTCAGCAATAACATTTGATATGGGAATTGGTTTAAATATTTGGTAACATGGCAGAGAAGAGGAAAATAAAATTCATTCTCTTCAATGCATAAAGGGAAAAACGTTTCCAAATAAAAGAGATTGAATTGTAAACCTCTTATATACAGTGGAAACCTCTAAAACCGAAGTCTGATTATTCGAATTTCTCTTAAACTGAATTTTGCAAGATGATAGTTTTTTTTCTCTTTGGCTTTGTTAGAATCTGACTCGTATTTCGAAGTATTTCTGATTTGATTCTCTTAATTGGAAGTCGATACCACATCATAAGGCATCACAAAAGTGCGACATGCATCTCTCAAGCAGCAAGCAATCCTAATCACTGCACAGGAAAGGCTGATCAGTGCGCTAACAAATCAAGAAGGGAGGGGATGCAATAACAATTAAGTGCCAGTAGCAAATCTGTACTGATCCGGATAGCAACGTGGGACGGAGGAAGGGGAGGGTTGCTCGTTGCAGGCTCAATACACACTCACTCAACGAGTCTTAGACTGTTATACCCATTTTTGTAATTCGAATACTCTTAATTCGAAATTATTATCCATTCCCATACAATTCGAATTATGAGGTTTCCATTGTACAATTGAGACCTTGAATTTCATGACTTTTTTTTTAATTTCAGCAAATCTAGGTCTGCCTCCATCATAAAATTGTATGCAAAAATTTATGTGGTGTGTGGGCTGGACATAATTGATCATGATGGGGCTGTGATGATGTATTAATGATTGTAAATGGCTTGCCCCCATTAATGTGTTCTAAAAAAATTTACATGTCTAAAATCTAATGAACTTAAGATGTTGTTGTATCTGTTGTTAGTTACTCTTTTGGCTGAAAAGAAACTTTTTTACGCCAACATTACTTCATGAATTTGTTAACATTTAATGATCTTATGTGACAAGCTGCGTACCAGGAAAAATCAAGTCTCAATTTTAGCTCGTATTATTATACATAGTAACCTTATAATGTGGTGAATTTGCACTCCAAAACCTATCTATTCCTCATCAAAATCTGCTGTTGTAATCAAATCAAGAATTTCAGCTTATCAGGCGCCAGGCAACAACAACCACCTGCAGAAGCTGATGCCACAAAGCTTCAAGTTCAAATTTTCAATATCAACAAAACAAAATCTTGAAAATTTACTATACACCTAAAAATCACCCAGTCTCATTTCATTGAATTCAGTGAACTGCATTAAAAACATGCAGCTGTATGGCCAGTATAACATAGCATAGAGTATAAAAAGTGAAGCTCCAGACTTGCCATCTTAACTCTTAATTGGATGTGGAAAAAAGGGAGAAACAAGGGGTATACTTAGTCCATAGCTTATCGTTCCCTCCAAAAACAATCAAAAAACCCCACTATATACAACAAAGCTCCTAATAGGGTTTCATCCTGGTAGAATATTTCAATAATTTTTATCTTCACTAGTCTTGCGGCTTTCGACTCAAGAAAAAAAAGAGAGGAACAACAATAATTGATATAATTTTATTGTAGTCAGACAATACATCATTACAATATGATACTTGTTCTATGCAACACAACACTGTGATAGTTGAAGTTAACAGTTTTATTAGATCATAAATGAGAACTAAGTGGCGCTCTCAGAGGCATCACTGTCAAAAACAATTTGCTTTGGCAATTTGCATGATCAAATGGTTTAAATTAAAAGCATAGGTGACATTTATCATGACCGTTAAGCTATTGATCTTGTATGTTGGTGATTTGATATGGGTTTTTAACCTGTCACAAGTTGCAAACTACCTTGTCTACCAAGAGGCCAAAAGAGCTTCCTATTCAAGTCTGTGTAAAGCCTCAAGCAACCAAGCCAGACATTGTGCTGAGCAAGCCAATTACATTTTGTTAGATACAACATGCGATTTTGCTCATACAAATAAGGCTAAAAATGTCTGGCTACTTATTTATCAATAATATTACTACGTAGGCCCTTTGTACCACATGTGATGACACGCAGAGAATGTGATCTTTGCTCTTGCCATAATAGTTTGCTGATTAAGGTAAGTATCAGTGCAGGTACTTGATTGTTCCTCACCCAAGATAATGGAAACAAGAGATACAATATTATCTTTACAATGGACATGTTCACAACTTTTTTTGTCAAATCGATCAGGGAGGAAAAGAAAAATTTGGTATGGACAAAGATACTCCACATAATCTAGATTAGAAAAGAATGGAAAACATAAGTGAGAGTGATCAACAAGTCTGAAAAAAAGAAATGTTAAGCAGCCAGGCATTCAAATTTAGAATTTGTGTGAGCGCACGGGAAAACCCTTTAAATGGGTCCATACATAAAAAAAAATTAGATGAGTTCAGTTTTACTTTTAGATTCTGTTATCTTAAAAATTTTGCTTTTTATTTGAAGGTTCTAACTTGCTTAAATCAAAAGTTATGGAGTTTTAAAATCGCTCAGTTGGAAAGTGTTTTGAGGGAATGGCCTTTCAAGTTGAACATACTTTTTTTCACTGAAACTGTTAACACTACAAATTTGATCTGAAATAGTTTCACAAAATCGTTTATTTCAAAAGTTTCGATATTTCAGAAACAAATAAAACTTTGCGGAATGAAAAGATAAATGAATCGAGTTTCTAAAGAAACCAAATTTCCATTTTTGAACATGGATTTGAAAATTGACTTAAAATAGGTCTAGCGCAAAACTAGACCAAGCCACATCTGAAGGGTTTTCCCATGCCCACACACATTTATATAAATATATAATTATCTTTGTAGCTTTTGCTTTTGTATTTTTGCTGAGTTATGCTATCTTTATCTTCTACTAATGATAAAAAAATGAAATATATATATATATATATGTATATGTAAGACTTGAAATATATTGTCCCTGGTTCAAAATGTGAGATACCATAAAAATTGATAGCTCTATGTGACCAAGTTAAAATACATAAATAGATAATCCTAAGCTATTATTTTGACCTTTATAATGCAGTGACATAACTTTATAATTTGAAAATCAACTTAAAATAGGTCTAGCGTAAAACTAGACCAAGCCACATCTGAAGGGTTTTCCCATGCCCACACACATTTATATAAATATATAATTATCTTTGTAGCTTTTGCTTTTGTATTTTTGCTGAGTTATGCTATCTTTATCTTCTACTAATGATAAAAAAAAATGAAATTAATATATATATATTCATATATATATATATATATAAAAGACTTGAAATACATTGTCCCTGGTTCAAAATGTGAGATACCATAAAAATTGATAGCTCTATGAGACCAAATTAAAATACATAAATAGATAATCCTCAACTATTATTTTTGGCCTTTATAATGCAGTGAGATAACTTTATGATACAAAATTTTCACAGCAAGGACATCTATGTACATTTTCGGACTGCCAATTATGTGCACATCAGACAGTACATACAATTGCAATCTTTGCCTCTCTCCTCAGTGCCCTGTTTCTTTGACAGTATCAGTCAGACCAAAACCACTCTACAAAAACAATTTGAGTACATCCTGGATAGTTCTATGGTTAATGATATCACACTCATGCTGATATTTAAGGTTATTCCTTATACCAATCAACTTATCCTTCCTCCTAAAAAAATTGAACTTTCAGTTTCAATTCATAAAGAAATGTCCTGCCATATATGAATCTCACCTTTCATTTAAATTTTCAGACATTCTCTGTTCCTCTGTACACAAAAATTCTTTCCCATTATAAAAATGATAATGCAGGAAGTTGTGAACTTTTTTTCATTCCTTAGGAAAATAAATATTTCGAGACCTATTCAATGTTAAGATACATTTTCAATCAATGTTGTTGAAGAAAAATTGAAGTTAAAACATTCCCTGCACATACCACTAAAGTAAGCTGCTAAGAAGAATGGTGAAACTAAGTGATGCAAGTGTAAGTCTTTGAAGTAGTACTAGTTTCAATACAGATACTTCAAAAAATAATTTTTCACAATGTAGCCCTGATAGCTGATAAGCATAAAATTAACTTGTAAAGCATAATTTTTAGCTCACAAATTAATAGGTTAATATGTTAGTTACTATCCTGTTAATGTTAGATACAATCCTTATGTACAGATACTTTAAGAGTTTTTTTTTTTTTTCTTAAAAATTTCATTAATATAAGGTAGGTTTTATTAGAGTGAAAGGTTTTAATTTATGTAAATTGTTTTTATAAAAAACTCCCCACTTGTATAATCATTTCTCTAATAAAGTAATTAGTCTATAACAATGTATATGCTGAAATATGAGGTCATATATACTGCATATCAAGGATCATTTTGATTTGTATTTATACCATTTAATAGCTCTGCTTCTAATATAAAATACAAATGTACATGCTTAAATATGAAGTCATATATACTGCATATCACGGACCATTTTGATTTGTATTTATACCATTTAATAGCTCTGCTTCTAACATAAAATATAAATGTACATGCTTAAATATGAGGTCATATATACCGCATATCAAGGACCATTTTGATTTGTATTTACACCATTTAATAGCTGTGCTTCGACAGTTACAAAAAATTCTATGGTGGTTGAGACTTCCTGTTAATTTAGGTGCAGGCACAAAAAGAAAACTTAGTGGATATGGCAACTTGATAATTTTGAAACTATCTCTCTACCCACTGAGATAAAGCTGCAGGCACAAAGTTGAAAAAATTCATGATGCTGCAAAAAATTTTATAAAAAAGTTTTCTGCAGAAAATAGCATTATACTCAGTAAAATTATAATTTTCACAAATACTTTAACCCTATCAAAAGAGATATATCAACATTTTCCAAGGCACTTAGTGATTCATGTTAAAAACCACTTTAATATTAAAGAATCTAAAAAAGCTAAATCAGATCTGCACATAAGAATACAAAAAGTGAAAAATAAAAAATGAAAGTTGGGTTAAAAAAATACATCTGATATGTTAAGCTTACCATCCTTTTCAAGGAAGACTAATACACCAAGCTTTACATATATACATAGTCATATCACATTTTAAGATATAAACAGAAAAAAAGTCTTTAGAGAATTAAATTATGCATGAAACCAGTCCAAATTAATCGGCACAAATTTCAAATAAAAAAAGTAGGAAAAGATATTTGTTGCTCTAATCCTCAGAAGGCAAATTCAAGGTTTTACATCTTTCCCATTACTGGCCTTAACACACTCGAAGAAAGTTCAACCAATATTCCTTAAAATCACATACACTTTACAGTACTTTTCCTTTATAATGCCAATCACAAATATTCCATATTCCACAGATTTCATGCATTTCCTGTAGCCTACTTTTATAGATAAGTGGACTGATGAAAATGTGAATTGTTTTCCCGACAATTACAATATGAGCTGTGCTTGGTTTTGAGAACTGAACTATCAGATCGGAGGTTTCACCACCTAAACATTAAAACGTGGAGATATAAGTAGAAGAGTCAGACTTCAGATAATCATCTCTATATAATATGAGTATTTAAAAGGGAGCTGGACCTAATGTATTCATAGTTCCATCTCTAAAAAGATTTAAAGATTAAAAATTATTTCCAAATCTCAATTTGATTATTGGCTGCATTGTATAGATAGAACACTTCAGGCAAATTTTTAACATTTGTTTGATCTACTTTCACTGCAGTTAATTCAAGTCTTTTAATAAAGATAACTAACACCAAATGATCCTCCATAACTTTGAATCTTTCACTAAACAGCATGTTATGTGGACTCAAAAGCAAAAAAAAAAAAAACCAAGAGCCTCAGCTTAGGTAAATACATTTTACAATTCAAATACTGAATAGAAACTGTATTGGAAAAGAAGGTAAAAATAAAAAAAATTGCACCAAATTCTGATTTGTAAAAAATGCAATTTGGACTGGTTGCAAGCATTTCTGAAAATCAAGAGAAAACGAGACAAGTGAGCAAGTCTAATTGCAATATACAATCTCTGCATTGGTATAAATAATCATTTACATCAACAGCACCTTAGATGTATATTTAGATTTGTTTATATCCTCACTGTGTTGTAACTGCCACAGTGTATACACTTGAGGCCCTCTGTGTTAAAAAGTTGCTCACATTCCTGGATGACAAAATTTGGAATAAAACAAAAATCAAACAAAGCAAATGGTATAAAAAATATCTGTGGACTATAAAATAAAAGACAAGTTTCTAAGTAATGAATAAACACTAGGACCTATGTATTAACTTTACGTCACAATAATTCCATTGTTTTCCATCTTCAGTTCTTTCTCCCATACAAAATCATGACCAACCAATTAGAGTGGGCTTTCTCTCTTTGGCAATGTCTATCATGGGAAGTGACTGCATTGTGACTTTCCCCTACAAATTAAATCTTGACTTAAGTATAATATGTTTGTAAATCATTCAATATCTATAATATATTCTAAATAATGGGAATAAGGCACAGTTTTCATTTCATAGGTAGCAGCTCAAAAAGAAGTAATGAAAAAAAGACTGATGATTTTTTCCAGCCCCTCATTTGATAAAGATTTTTTTTTAAAATTACTCTTTACAGTAAAACTTAAAAAGCAAAGTTTAATTAACAGCCGCAAAAGAGAGAAAAGAGAGATAATGAAAAAACAGTGAAAGCCTCGTTTGTCCAGGTTGGAGAACATGACATCATTCTCAATTCAAAGTTTTTTTTTTTTTTTGTACACTGAATAATTTGATGATCTCAATCAACAGTTCTTGATGTATTCATGCGACATGTTTTTATTTTGGAGACAAAGGAGGACATTGAATTTGATTTGCTTGAATTATATAAATCATACATCATGCATGCATATTTCTTTTACAGTATGCATCATCCCAGGATTTGCCAGCTCACAGAAACATCTACCAACCTTATGACAATCCTGACACAAGATTTCAACTTTCATGGATCTGAGTTCCTCTGGCATCTCAACAGAAGCACAGGCTTCATCCATTCGATCCCAGAATTTTGACATGTCAAGCAAAGATTCTTTACACAAGGGGCAGGTAAAGTTTCTGAAATATTTTATTGTTTCACAAAATCATGAGCACTAACTACACATCAAAAATAACTTTCTGCAAATTGCCATTTTCACTTATATTCAAAGCTGAATATCAATCCCTTACTTACCCAAAGTTCAGGTTTTAACTGTAAAAAATGCATACCTTTTGGATGACTAATCTATAATCTTATTTCCTTGTAAAATAATAAATTAAATCTCTATTTTTGCACAATTAATCTTGTTCCTTTCCTTGCCAATGAAAAGCTTAAGAGAGGATTTTAGTCTCAAAACTTGAGCAATTGACACAAATTAGAGTGAATAAAATATTACCCCCAACCCTCCTTAACCCCTCAAATTATATATTTCTCAGACTCATGTAACTGTGACAATAAAATGCATGAGAGTTGAGTTAATAAAAGTTTGAGGTTTCTCTTAGACTAAAGTCTTTACATTCTTTAAAATTACAACAAATACTTAATTCACTTACCCTGATTTGAAATAATCTTCTAAACATTTCCTGTGAAGGAAAAAAAAGGTGTTGATTTTTATAATATCAAATGGAAACTATTAATGACTATCTTTTTATTCAAAGTAATTCCTGGTGTAGTTAAAATAAAGATGTAATGGTTGAAACACAGAAAATGTTAAAAATCAAGATCACAGGGCTAGACATGTCAGCAGCTTTTGATATCTACTAGATAGATATTCCTGACTTGATATTCTAGACGATATCATCAGAATTATATATCCCTCCTAAGCAACACCAGGTACTTAACTATGTATCAATTTTTATGCTTGTTCATTATCTGTCAGTATTTTTTGTGAAAGGGATAGAGATTGAAAAGGTTGGGGATTTGATCATTTCTGTGGGACTTACTTTTGCCTGAAGCCTTTGGGAGCAATCCTGATTAAAATTGGATAGAATTTGTCTATGATCTACTTACAAATGCATCATGTGGCCACAGCGAGGGATCTGCAGACCAGTGCGAGATGTGTGCAGATACTCAAGGCATATAGGACAAGAAGATTTCGCTGCGTTCACCACACACTGACAGAAGACAGAGTATGCAGTTACTTTTCAATTGATATTGTCAGAGTAAGATATTGCAAATTATTTTTTATAATGTAAAATATTTTATTTAATAATTCAATATTAAACAACTCCATTTAAGATTAGCGTATTACTGGATACCTTTGAATAAAAATAAAGAGATAGCTATCTCTGCACTACTGGAATATATCATTCATTTTAAAATATTGAAATCTTGTCGGAATAAACAAAATGCTACAAGTCACAAAAGAATGTGTAACAAATATTGAACTAAATCTTGACATTGCTAAACTCCATTCCTTATTATTCTATAAAACACGCACGCACACACACATGTGTGTATGTATGTATGAGATAATTTTACCTTATGTTTTCCTTTCAGCTCTTTCATAAGACATGCATTACAGGTATCACAGTGGTAAAATTTTTCTTTTGGGCCAACTCTGTTGAAAGTTGCAAAAATTTTTTTAAAGAGAACAATACGTCTCACATGAAGAAAAATAGTTTGAACAGCAACTTTTACTTTAGAAAAAATGAATGCAAAAAAGTAATTATCATATGAAAATAATATCTTTATTTCTTCTGTTTATGATTCAGCTAAGATAAATGTATAGTAATAGTTGTTAAATAATAGCTATCTTAGTCTCTTTTGGCAATCACCATGTTTCCCATGCACTAAAACTTTGGGGAAAAGCAGTATCAAATATTCGTTACATTATCTTCCAAATGCTTGGTTCTTCAAACAAGTTACAGTGTGACATACCTTTATCCCTTTTCCTGTTTGTTTTTCAGATACATATATATATATATATATATATATATATATATATATATATATATATATATATATATATATATGATTAAAATGTAAATCCTTCAACATATACAATACAAATGACAATGTCATAGAAAAGGCAAGATCAATATAAGATCCCTTGAAAAATGGGAAAAAAACTTAAGTGATCAAGGTTCTATTGGAAGAGTTACATGAATTATATTGCACTGAATAGCTTGTAATAAATTTTATTAAAAAGAAAAAAGAACTGTACAGAACTGTTGATATTCAAATTGAAACTTTCTACCTGCATAGTCCACATTTGTCGCAATGAAATTGCTGGCGGTCACGGTCGAACAGTCTACATTTTGAGCAAAAATACTCGCCAAATTTAACACCACAGTTGCAGCAGTTACTCCTAACCTAGTGAGAGGTATTAATAGAAATTTGAATGTCAGGACATTTTTGTGCAAAAAAAAACAACCAAAAATAATGCAAACATCATAAATACAATGTCAATTATTACTGTATTACATATCCAAGGAGCACAATTATGTTTTAAAACTCAGTGAACCAGTAAGATCAACCCATCAGTAAACCAGTAAAACTAGGTAACCTGAAAAAATAAACAAAAAAAATAAACCAAAGAATTTTATTGCTTTAAGTTCTCCAACAATAGTAATGTATATGAACCTTCACTAATGTATAAAAGCTTATTTCTCTGAATTTATTAGAGAGCAGTAAGCACCATAAAATAACTCTTGAGATTGACTATTGACAACTAACCTCTTGCTCTGTATCACATTTGATGCATTGAATTTGCTCCACAATATAGCGATTCATTTCGTGCATATTATTTTCATCATGACAAAATCTGCACGCATAAAACTTGCCGCAGCACACAGCCTGTTGAAAAGCAAATTTAATAAAGATAAATGTGCACAAAAAAAGTAATGAAAAAATGTAATGATTTACCTTTAATTGTTTGGTAAAAGCTTCTAATGATATGCCCAATAGAACCCTTGTAACTCTGACTAATAATATCAGACTTTGCATTACCCCTCTGAAATAAATGACATTGCATCATCTCCTAGCTCATTAAGAGGGCCTTTCATTACATAACAAGATAATTATTTATTGATAATCTTATTGAGACCTGTGGAGATCATAGATAAAAATGAATAGGTCATAATAGAAAAATTTGGAAATCTGACTTGCTTTCATTTCAATTTTCAAGCTTAAGTATAGTCATGATTTATCTATGAATATTTTTTAAAATTTATACCATATAGACTGAGGGAATTTAAAACTGTAAAAATGAGATTATTCTAAAAGTTTGATCAAAATCACAAAAGTTTACCTTAAAATGTAAAAAATCATTGGTTTTCCCTAAGAGTTCATACTTTTTAGTACAATTCCGACATTTATTCTGTATAACTCGTTAAAAAATCTGGTAATATTGACTTAAAAAATAGACCGAAAAAAAATGAAGCTGGCCCCTGTAACTAACTGAGCATGGTAGTATAATTTGGTGTTTCTTGCAATTTTGTTGAAGCATTTACAATTTCATGCTTGGTCATCATAAATTTGCAAGAAAGTTTGTAATCTTGTTCCTAAAGGCTAGTAAATAAATCTTGGAATCCCTGGAGTACTAGTGGTAATTTTGGGTAAGATTTGTATCTATAGGTTATATAATTATTTATACTTTTTATAGACCTTCAGAAAAAAAAATTCTGAAGTATAAGACCTGAGCTGGTTGCCTCTCATCTGGAGCTTAAGTTCAAATTGTGCTTAATCAACAATTTCTTGAATTTCCTATAATTGATGCATGAAATATCGAACTATGATGATCGAACTTGTTCTTTAGAGATAGCGTAGGATAAATTCATGATGCATTCACTTTAAATTGACACTTAGAAGAGTTGGGAGTATTTAAGGTCAATAAGGCATACGTTTGATTGTCAAGTCTGAAAAGGCATAATTTTTGCTTACTTCTCTACCCATTTCTTAAATTTTAACACAAATTATTTTGAATAAAATTTACATGATTTGTTATATTGGAGATCATAAATGTGAATAAACTGCTGTAAGTGTAACATGAAAATTTCGTTTTGAATGATCTTTCCAATTTTTTCCTAACTTTTTCTGTTGAGCCAATGTCTGAAAAAACAACTCAAAAAATGTCCCATCTTCATTGAGAGAGCAGGTTTATAGTGTAATTAAGAGAGATCAGGTCAATTCGAACCTTTCCGAAATATTGTCTGAGGTCTATATGCATCATGCTACATTTTGAGCTTGATAAACAAGTTCCACAGTTTACCATTGACCCACGCCATAAGGGGGGAAACTCTTTAGGACGTCTGTGTTTAGTCAATTTGTTTGTTCCCGTGTATGACATATATATCCCAGTACCAAACTTTCAAAGCCAACGAGTGTACACATGAACCTTTTAGCAGCCTTTGCAGCTTGCTAGATCTACATACATGGTTAATTTTCTAGAATCTGGATTTCTTGATCTACCTCAAATCTAGACTGGGAAGGACTTCCAAATGTGATATACTAAAGAGGGCTTCCTTTTATCAGGCCATAGAAAAAGATAGGGCTTGGTTTTTGTATGGGTAATTAAAAAATTTAACTTGGTAAGGAAGTTTGTCGCATCATATGCAGTTGAGTCCAAATAATTCGAATCCGGATAGTTCGAATTCTTGGATCTTTCGAAGTCGTTTGATTTTACCAAATATTTCTCTATTTAAGCTTTATTAAAATATCGGTTAGTTCAAATTTTGAAATAAGGATCCGGTTAATTCGAAGGGATTTTAGCATGTTTTTTTTTATTCTGACACAGTGAAAGCACGTTTCCAGGCTTGTAAAACAAAGTACAAGTAGTGCTATGTTCCATGCGGCAAGTGATTCTGGTGTGTGTGTGTTTGCCCACCTAAGATGTATACAGGCAAGAGTCTGCAATTTAAGGCTACAAAAGAGAAAGGGGTAAGCCCCCCCCCCCCCTTGCACACGTGTACAGCATTTCTGATCTGCCATCCTCATTTTTTTTAAACTCTCTTTCTCTATGTATTTTTATAATTAGAATTTCGGTTTAATTCAAAGTCCTTTTTTATCTGAATGGCTTTGAAATAAGCAGGCTACTCGACTGTAAATTATTTCGTATCTTAGTACACTAAACCAAAATACCCAATCGGAAGTCCTGCCCTAGACTGTAGACTGCATGATTTTACTGTTTAGGACTGGATCATGATTGATCTAGACTAGGCCTAATCAGGATTTAGCCTAGGCCTGATTCTAATCCTTCCGGATTTCAAGAATCAATTGAGGATTTATCTAACCTCGGGTGTACGACCTATAAAATTGTGCCTAAATTCAAGAAATCTTTTAAGGTTATTTAAATATATTTGACCTTTAGTCTGCATAGTCGTGTATAGTGTTCACATGTTTTTCCAGTGTCGGGTGTGGTTGATTTAGTTTCATTTGTCACACTTTCATCTTTGAAATCCTCTTGGACATCATCAGATTGTGGTGAATTATTAATCTCTTGACCGATATCCATGGTTTGCAGATACCTAGACCTAGAATAAGAAAAAGTGCTTAAAAGACTGAATGTCGATTTAGACAAGTAGTAGTAAATCTAATACCGTCTAAGCTAGGTAGTTTTTTAGTTTGTTTATCTTCAGCCCCTGAAGTTCAGGGCATGTTGTAATCGCCAATACGAAGGGCGGACTACTCTATTGTAAATTTCATTTTCAGGTGCATTTAGTACAGCATTAGCTTTTCTTTGTTGATGTTTTTCATCAAGCTATTTTACAAATTACACAAGCTTATTAAAAGATTCATTGATTGATTTTAAGATCAAGCATAGTCCGTCATGAGCAGTGATTTCAAAGCTAAGCAGTCACAGAAGTCATGTCGAAGAAGCATGAGAAGAAACAACAGAATTACCCAGGCAGCAGCAGCAGCAGCTGTAGTAGTAGTAGTAGTAGTAGTAGTAGTAGTAGTAGTAGTAGTAGTAGTAGTAGTAGTAGTAGTAGTAGTAGTAGTAGTAGTAGCAGTAATAGTAGTAATGGCAGTAGTAGTGGTGGTGGTAGGAGTAGAAGTAGTATCGTAGTAGAAGTAGTAGTAATAGCAGCAGCAGCAGCAGCAGCAGCAGCAGCAGTAGTAGTAGTAGTAGTAGTAGTAGTAGTAGTAGTACTAGTAGTAGTAGCAGTAATTGTTGTAATGGCAGTAGTAATGGTGGTGGTAGGAGTGGAAGTAGTATCGTAGTAGAAGTAGTAGTAATAGCAGCAGCAGCAGCAGGAGGAGCAGCAGCAGCAGCAGCATCAGCATCAGTAGTAGTAGTAGTAGTAGTAGTAGTAGTAGTAGTAGTAGTAGTAGTAGTAGTAGTAGTAGTGTAAAGCAACAGCAATAAAACTGCCACTTCAGAAAAATAGTTTGGTTAAATTTATCGCAGCTTTATTTTACCTGTGATGTCTAGAACACTTTGATTTTTCTAGTGAAGAAAAACGCTTCAAATGCTATTTTTCGCCGGAAATCAATCAATCTTTCCATCTTCAAATGATGACAAGAGTTTCTTAAAGTACAATTCGATGAAAATGGGGCCGGTCTTCAAAATTAACACTAGAGGTGATGAAATATTCCTCGGTGTGATTTAAGTTTTGACTTTATAGCCATACTGTTCTAGTTATCTCATATTCGGCGACAGGGGACCTAGAATAAAGTAAATAAGATCCATGGGAAAAGAATACTGTTACAGTCCTTTGGTACGCTGCACGATAATAATAGTGTTGAAACAAACATATAGTGCTTTTTACTTTGAATCTAATTTTACCAAGATTTATATTAAAAATATACAACTATGTGGGCCTATACCATCCATTCTGCTCCCATATTGTGGTCGCTCTAGCTAGAGGAATGTTCTTACTTTGTATTTAAAAAATCAGGATGGATCATTAAAAAACCAATGCGAGTTTGTCATTAACGGTGCTCTTATTGTTGTTATTTTACAGCAATTTAAATTTCGATTGGAAATGATAATCAAATGCTTATAATATGCTAGCTGATATATTTGAGCATGGTGCTAAGCTTGTGAAAAGAAGATTATTTTGAAGATTTTTACTAAGTCCAATGAACTCAATATTTTTAGTTCTTTATTTCTGTCAATGTTCTGCTTTATCTGCTTCGATGATGAACTGTATAATCAACCGATTCAAATCAACAGAATACCTGCATCGAGACTGGATGAAATAAAAAAAAAATTCCCGAAATAAAGATTATGCTTCTTTCGTCATAATATGAAAAACCATATGATTGTATTATATGAAAGAGGTTCAAGAAGTCTTTACCCTGACAATAAAGAAATAAGATAATATTTATTCTCCATACATTTGCCTTGTAGGACGGTACACTTTTACAATCTCTCCTTGAGCTCTTGAGAAATTAGGACACGAAACGGGACCCTAGCCATCCTTCAAACGCCAAAATGGCGAGAGAAACATTTCACAAAATAATTTTCCTGATTACTTTCCCACATGGACCTCATCTTATAGCACTCATAAAGGCTTTTGTGCATTCTTTTGCCTACTAAAAGGCACTCATAATAAAACGGCCTATTTATGTTAGCATCTTATAGAAAAAGCGTCAAAGCAAAACTGATGCAGGTTAAATTGCTTGAATTGAATCATAGCAACATTTATAATGATGTTTCCATCCAAATGTATTTGACATGAATTTCACATGCACGTTTATTAAGGCATATTAAAAAATACTTAAAACCGTATTATCGTTCCTGATGTTTCTTTCAAACTTCAAAAGTTACACAAAAAACTGTTGAAATTATGAATGTTTAGTTTTAGTTCGAGAAACTAGATCTTTCTCTTATACTGACAGATGACGATTGATCCATTACAACAATAACATAACCAGAAAACGTATTTCTTTGTAACATAAGCCGAGGCCGGTACTAGTCACTACTAGTCTAAAGCTCTTTCTTAATTAAATAAACTAAAACTTTCATTTGATATATAAAGCCATACATGATTTGATGGACATCTTTTTGGATATAAGCCAAAAAATCTTTGTTTTTCCAGAAATCGAGAATTTAGTGTCAATTGTGAATCAAAATTGTAAGGAGAGAAAAATTGTCTATGCTATCTAAATGACCTTTTTATCTTTGGCACAGGCACGTACCTCTTGAATGTCATAGATAAATGAGACGGAGTCAAGAAATGAGACAGATGGCGGGGGACTGAAAGGGTTAGATCACCCAAATATTACCTTCACTTACTGGGTTGTGAGACTTCTGGGGCCAGCACAAAATAAAGAGCTCAGCTTTTTGAGAACCAACAATACTAAATTTCACTATTTCAAGAGAATGAGATTCGAGTTACAAAATAATCTACACCAATGAACTTTGCTTGGCTTAGGGAAAATAATAATAATAATAATAATAATAATAATAATAATAATAATAATAATAATAATAATAATAATAATAATAATAATAATAATAATAATAATAACAATAATACCAAGGAGGAGGAGGAGGAGAAGGAAAAGAAGAAGAAGAAGAAGAAGAAGAAGAAGAAGAAGAAGAAGAAGAAGAAGAAGAAGAAGAAGAAGAAGAAGAAGAAGAAGAAGAAGAAGAAGAAGAAGAAGAAGAAGAAGAAGAAGAAGAAGAAGAAGAAGAAGAAGAAGAAGAAGAAGAAGAAGAAGAAGAAGAAGAAGAAGAATATGCAAACAAAGTGTAATTTTATTAACTGGCAAACAATCGTTTAAATGAGAATAATATTAAAACTATCTTATGTCTTGTCTCGATTGCCACTGGAACAGAACTAAAAAGTTTTAAAACGTGTAGATGTAGTTCTTTTTCTTCTATTGAAAGAAGCTAACCGCTATCAGAGATGCGTGTAACGCCCTTATAAACACAAACAAACGGGCAAAAAAAAAAAAAAAAAAAAAAAAAAAGAAAAAAATCAGTAAAAAAATCAAGTTAGTACTTAAATGGATTTGTCAGATTATTGATGTTTCTGATAAGAAGACATCGGTAACATTCTCAGGGCACAGGAATATCGAAAATTGCCCAAGAACCAATTACTAAAGAATTTTTCCTGCCCGACTTTTTTGCTGGCATACACCTGGTACCGGGTACCTTGAGAAAACTAACAAAAAAAAAACAACACAGTTTTGAAACACTTTTGCAAGTGTTGTCACTTTAAACTTAATTTAAGTTACCATTTTTCATCTTTTTCTTTTAGTAGTTATTTGTGGAGCGCCAACTAACTCAAACAGTTGTTTTATTTCACCTATTTTACTTTTAAATCGCCAATCAGCTCTACATCTAGTTGCTGATAAACCTAATCTTCATAAGTCATAGACCAGCCTAAGCTCAATCTAGACATGGTATAAGAAAGATGTATTTCCTTACAGTTAGACTTTAATTATTCAACAATTCACGTTCATCAAAATTCTCGCATACGTGGTTACTATGAATATCTGTTCACATAGTTATAACATCAATTTTTCAATACTGGAAGGCAGTGGGATGCTGGGTGGGGATCAATTTAATTTTTACCTGGCTACAGGCAGTGATGGATTCTAATTTTATATTTTTTTTTTCTAAAATTTGAGTAATACTAGTTTGTTTGAAAATTATTACAAGTCTATTCTTTTTCATTTATTTTTATATAGTGAACCACAGATCAGTGCTGATGAAACTGCCAACGTTTCACGGAGCGAACAGAAGATGGCAGCCTTTGATGACGAAGAGCCTTGTGCAGATGATATGAGCCAATATTTTCTCATCCACACCTCTTTTCTGCAGTCACTCTACACTATGTTGACTTGCTGTTTTTGCTCTGGATCAAATCTTTACTGGGGCCGCAAGAAAAGCGCTGGCTTTGCACAAGAATTTTATTTAGAATGTATTTCGTGTGAAAAAATTGTGTGGTCTTGTAATTCATCTCCGAAATCAAAGTCTAAGCGATTTGATATCAATGTTCGTACTGTAGTTGCTTCAGAAGAATGTGGCTTGTCTTTAGCAACCATGAAGAAATTGTTCAACATAATGAATATCCAGAATGTGATGCATCATAAGACTTATAAACAAATAAGCATGGAGGTGAGAGATGCTGCTAAAGCTGCTGCCGAGGAAGCGATGTCACGATCTGCAGAGGTTGTTAGAGAACGCCACAAGTCAGGAATGTATTTTTCAGATCAGGTGAGCACATCTGGAGTTCAAGTCGTAGATATATCTTATGATGGGACGTGGCACAAAAGAGGCTACTCATCCCATTATGGAGTAGGCGTGGTTGTCGACATTGACAGTGGCTTGATTCTGGAAACACACACTGTGTCAAATTACTGTAGGGGATGTGAAAAAGCACCTCCCTCAGACTCTGCTAGCTTCACTGCTTGGAATGAAACTCATAAGAAATCTTGTAATAAGAATTTTGATGGGACTTCGAATGCAATGGAGGTTGAAGCGGATGCTGTAATTTTTGCTGGGTCAGTTGAGCAGAGGAAATTAATTTATGGCACTATGCTATGTGATGGAGACTCAAAAGCCCTAGACAATGTGAATAGTCTAGGTATTTATGACATTAAGGTTGTGAAAGAAGATTGTGTCAACCACATAGCTAAAAGGATTTATAATCAGCTAGACAATCTGAAAAAAAGTAATAAAAGTGCCCTAAACAGGAAACTAACTGCTGCTAAAATTAAGAAAATAACAAATACTTATGCTACAAATTTACGGGACAATGCACCTCATGTAGAGCAGATGAAATTAGGAGTTCTGGGAGGTTTTTTTCATATGATGAGCACAGACAAGACACCAAATCATCGCCTGTGCCCCAAGGGTCCAACTTCTTGGTGTAAATACAACCGTGCACTTGCGAACAACGAAGTTCCTGGAAAACATACCCCAACCTTCACCCCCGATATTGGGAAAATTATTTTTCCTGTCATAAACAGGCTCACTGACTCTGATTTGCTAAAAAGATGTGCAAAAATGACAACTCAAAATGCAAATGAGAGTTTTAATTCAACAATTTGGCAGCGTTGCCCTAAGACACAATTTGGATATCTTCCAGCCGTCGAAACAGCTGTTGCCCTTGCCGTTTTGTCCTTCAATATGGGACCTTCAGGACTAAGGCATGTATTTTCAAGGCTTGGCCTGTCATGGAACATGACAAACAGTAATGATGCCCTGAACAGAGCCAATACAAGAATACGCCATGCGCGTCGCAAACTGCAAGGTACTTCAAAATGGAGGAGAAAACATCTGCAAAAACAACATCTGATCCAAAGGGATAAAATGGAGCAGAAAGAAGGAACAACTTACTCTGCAGGTGCCTTCAACTGTTAGGTGAGTGAGAATAACTCTAAGAATGAAATAATATCAACAATTTGATATAATGTATGAAATTCCATTTTTTTCAAACAATTTTTTCTTTTGTTTTTGCGTTTTTCTCAAAACTGTGTTTTCGCGGGCATACATGATCTTATTTTCTCAACCATTTCTACATTTTTCAACTTAGAAGCTTCAAATTTGGTGTGTAGATAGCTATTACATACTTACAAACAGCTGGCTATAAATTTATATGTTACATGCAGGTAATTATTTTATATATTTTTTTTTCTTCTCAAAATGCTATATTTTTACCAAATTTTAGGGGGGCAGATTTATACGCAGAAAAAATATAAGCTAAATGCTTATAAATCATACACCACATAGCCAGCTGTTTGTAAGAGCATGTGTTTGAACAAATACAAGTTACAGAACTGCAAAAACTTGATTAGTTTTCAAATGGTTAAGAAAAAAAATTACCTGCCAATTTTTACTTTTTCTCCAATATGGCCGCCGTTGCCATGGTAACCAAATGAGCGATATACTTTTTTTAGTACTAATGTACGTTTTAGGACCTATACTGTGTTTTCATAGCAAAATTAAAGTCATTAACTCATTATTTTTAAAAAATCATTTTTTTGTATCGAGCCCCCTTAATGAAAATAACATAAAGCTGCCCGACTTAGGAACACAAATCGTTTAAAATAATTAATGTTACATGCAACTACTGTCCAAATTCAAATAAAAAAAAAAAAAAAGAATACGGAACGTTAAAAAAATGAAAAAATAATATACGCTACAACAAAAAGTACTTAGACTCTGATTGCTGGACATCCATCGTGACCTCTATGTAGATTTAGCATTACGACAGTTACTCTTTCTGAAATCGCTTCTAGAACCAAGATCGATCTAACTGTGTCTATTCTATAGAATTGTGTCCATGAAATACTGTTCAATACTATTTATGTAAATTTGACACATTGATTTTAATTTGTATTAAAGTCTTTATACAAGTATTAGACGCGATGTTTTCCGATTTTCGATTATTTTAACTTATCACACATAAAAAAAAAGCATTAAGATCGATTCTCGCATCATTATTTTTCAGACTTAAAGCTTGAAATAATCTAGCCAAAACAATAATACCCAAGAAAAGTTGATGGAGTAGTGATGGAGAGAAAAATCACCTTTTTTTCATTTTATAAAAATTCTAAAGACAAATAATGCTATACACTTTTGCAGTTGAGATTCGAATAAAGTTTTAATATTGCTTGACTAAATTAACTATTCCACGAAAATACAAGTAAAACCTTAAAAAAATGACTCTGGATCGTACATGCTAGTAAGTAATAAATTTTTGCTATTGGACAGGTTGAAAGTATTTTTTTTACACATGCTAGAGACACATCCTATTTAATTTAATATGCACTAAATCAGGTAGGTAACACTGATTTTTTTCCTCCACAAGATTTTGAGATGTCATTTTTTCCCTCAGATATTAAAAAAAAAATCAACGATCACACACACACACAAAAAAAAAAATGAAATAAAAACTTAAAAAATGGGGAAAGGAAGAGGGGGCGCAATGGGAAGTAAAGTGGATATATATACCGAGAAAAAAGACAAAAAGAAAAGATTAAGAAAAGGCAACTCCAGCCCTGGAAGCTAGGCAATAGAGAACAAAGCAATTCAAAGAAAATTAAATAGGAAGGAAGAAAAAGAGATTACAGGAAGATAGAGAGGAAGAACAAGGAATGAGGGAGATGGAGAAATGAAATATTTTTTATTTTGTATTGTTTCTTTTGCATAGTTGTTAGTGAAGACAGCAATGTTCTAAGGTATTATTAGCTCCCACAGGTCTCTTGCCCTCTCTCGGGCCACCCGTTAGATCTAAAGCGATGCTATTAATCTATTGCCAACTTATCTCACCAGTCGGATTTCACTTGAACTTTATCTCGCGGAAACTGTAGCTCAGGTTGACAAGAAGATACCCTCGCGACAGACACCAAGATGGAGACCATTTCCTCTGACGTGCTATATTTCCACACCGATTCAGGGTGAAGAAAAGATCTCTTCATCAGTAGTCACACTTTACTAGTGCTTTAAAGTGTCCTAAACCTCTCTTTACCTTCCCTTCTCTCTCTCTCTCTCTCTCTCTCTCTCTCTCTCTCTCTCTCTCTGTCTCTCTCTGTCTCTGTCTCTCTCCCTCTCTTTTTTTTCCTTTCTTTCATTCTCTCTCTGCGTGTCGCTCTTACGGTTTATTTTTATGTATTCTCACACCACTACTTTATCTCTCTTTCTAAAGAAGCGACTATCCCTTTCTCTCTCTCTCTCTCTCTCTCTCTCTCTCTCTCTCTCTCTCTCTCTCTCTCTCTCTCTCTCTCTCTCTCTCTCTCTCTTTCTATCTCTCCCCTGTCTTTTTCTTGCCCATCATTCTATTAGTAATGTCTTTATCTAACCTTTCAAACAATCTAAAAAAGAAAAAGAAAAAAAATGTGAAAGACAAACAAATGTCACTCTACAAAGCATCCGAAGGTTAAGGAAAACAAAAATCGGTTTCTATCACTGAGGAAAAATTTTACTTTAGAATCATTTGGATGCTCTGAGAGAAATAGTCACAATTATTTTTACCCTCCCCTTATGTTGCAATATTGTCTTGTACTTATTTATTTATTTTTTCGCCAATAGGCGAATATTTGTTGAAATCTAAAAAAAAAAAAAACAACTAACAAAGGTGAAAGTTCAGAAGTGATTTTTAATTTTTGTAGCGCAATAATAACATAACCTTCATGTCCTTACTTCACTTATTTAACTCTATCTTGGTAATATTATTGTATTAATGGTATTGAAGATTTACAAATGAATGTAAATAATCCATGAAATAATTCACAATATGTCATTTCAAAATTAATGCCTAGTATAATAGATGAGAATGCTCTGAACTATTTGCTTTGTTTAAAAATATCCAAAAAGGTAACTACAATTAAAATACTTACTTTATCTTTCAAATGGTGTAAAACTTCTGTAATGAATATCCAATGTTCTATTTTATAAAGTTTTACATTGCACTGAGCCGACCGGTCAAGCAAAGATTCCTACATAAATTTTAGAAAGGTACGAATTAAAACTGTTTGAACCTTGCAAAAAGTAAAAAAAAAAAACCACTTTCCTTAAGATAAAGCAATTGGCAAATGCCATCCTATTAATAACTATTTTGATAGCTATAATAACTAGACCTGTTTATTTGTAAATTTTTACCATTACTAAAAAGGTGCATTTTTATCAATATTGAAATATTTATATTGGGGAAAAAAATAGGTGCTACAATGTATAATAGAAAACACTGTTGGTCATTTTTAATTAAAAAGCATTTTAAGATTGTCGAATCTGGTTCTTGAAAGAAAAACTTATAGATTTTGCCATCTCTTATGTGAATAAAATTTAAGTCTCGTTTGAATCAAACCTATAAAAAGTGTATTTTCAAACTCTACTCTCTCACTCCATCTCTACCCATTTTTTCTCACCCTGTGGACAAAGAATACAAACTGATTCCTCCATTGAAAGATTCGTGCCATTTACATACACACAAGTTATTACTTCTATTCAGCTTCGGTTTGCCTTGCTATTCCCCGGTTCATTCCGTGACTCTGAGATCGACATCATAACTCTTTCACAGAAAACAACATTATAAAAATAACATAAAGATTGTTACCCGACAAAAGAGAGACAGAGAGAGACAAAGAGAGAGAGAAAGAGAGGGAGAAAGAGAGAGAGAGACAGAGAGAGAGAGTCAGAGAGAGAGAGAAAGAGAGAGAGAGAGAGAGAGAGAGAGAGAGAGAGAGAGAGAGAGAGAGAGAGAGAGAGACAGACAGACAGACAGACAGACAGACAGACAGACAGACAGAGAGAAACAAACTTAAAGATAGAGATATTAAAAGAGATAAAAATAGCACAATTTACTTGGTATACTGAAGACCACATGGGAATTTTCTAAACCCGAGCGTATTGTTTTAGTATTAATGGAAGATTAAAGGTATAACAAGAGACATTTTTATTCTCTCGAAGTTTCAGACAGAAAATGAACAGGTCAATCTCAAGGGACCAAACCTTATGAAATATTGACTCCTTCTAAAGGGTGCATAGTTCTCGGCAATCGCCTTAGTGTAAACAAGAAAATAATAATTAGAAAATAATGTTCTTCTTGGCCAAATTAATTGCTAAAATGTTTTCTTGTAACTTTTTTCTATAATGTGATCTAGTTTCGGTTTTATATTTATAGACATTTTCTATCAATTTTGCTAATTAAAACAAACAAAAAACTAAAAAAAAGTCATTCGATAAAAGAAAAAAAAAATTGCATCATTTATAAAAACTTAACTTACAGACACTAAAATCATTTTGATTGATGAGAATTTCACAAGACCTAGTTTTTTTTAATTCTTAATTTTTGTAATATTGAGACAAAAGGTAAAAAATATCTAACATGGCTATTTTTTTTTAGAATAATGTTAACAACGCTATTTTTAAAATTTCGATGAATGGTAGGCTATTATAGATCTGCATTCCTTTGCATCATATGTGGCTTTGAAACCCAAAGCCCTGAGATTCAATTTCCTTATTTTTCATCTTTTAATCGAAAATTATTCTTACGACATAGGCTTTTTTAAAAATCTTAACAAAATGCAGCCATGTTAATGAAAAAATTGTATATATATTAAGCTGAGTTGAATGACGGTGGCAACTTTTCACGAAGTGAGAAAAATCTCCTCAACTCAAATTTGCTCACTTCTGAATGTTAATAATATGACCCCCCCCCCCTCACACACACACACACATAATTAGATCTCCACCCCCGCTCCCCTCCTCAATCGCTTCACGTTTCCCTTTTAAAAAAGTAAAAAAAAAGTTTCATCGCAGTCTTTAACCTTGCTACTTCCTCGTTGTATGCCAATCACTCAACTCCTGACACTAGTCCCGATGAAGAAACCCTAAGTAACCCATATTCTTGACGCCAGTGCAGTAATTCCATTTCGTGAAATAGCATTCCCGACATCCTAGCTTAGGGCAATACAAAAGCCTTTCTTCTTCATCGACGTTATTACGCTACTACAATCTACCCTGACCTCAGCCGTCATAAAATATCTCAAAAAAATTTCTCCAGCTCTCATCTCTCAATGTTCAATCGACTGTTTATTTACGTTCATTCTTCTGGAATGTCTGTATTTCACATTGAAAGTTTAGAAAACTCTATAATCTACGAGAGAATCAGATGAGGACAAATAAGTTAGGACTGCCCTATTTGTAAAATCCCTAACTAGATTGTGTATACATAAATAAAAAAAGAAAGCTGCCCAGGGATTTGAATATACAGCATTGTTCGTTGGTATCTATCGCGAATCAGTCTTTTATCATTTCCCTCGACAACACGGGATAAGAATTCTGTCCCTTTGTAAGATATTAATATTCAATTTGGTTAGAAAAAATGCTATCAGAATATAATGTTTTTCAGATGTCTGCAAATTGTTAGAATAAGTCTTTTTTTTCATAAGTTGCTTTATGGTTTTCTTCAATAAAGGTAGCATTAATATTTTATGGGGGAAAAGAAAGGTCAAAAAGTTTCAATAGTAACCACTGAATTATCTTATCAGTGCTAAAATATCTAAGACTCATCTACGCCCCCAAAAAGAAGCATTTATCAAATCAATAGACAGATATGAGACGATTTCGGAACTTTTGTTTAAGAATAAAGGAAAATACATTTTTTTTTTTAGCCACTTCAAATGTAATGTGGGGCTAAAAGTTCTGCGAAATTTGAATTAGTTTGTTTGCAACTTAAAATATATTTCATATGTATATTAGGTTTTGATTTTACAGTGTTAGCTTACTATTCTTATTATTTCCTTAATAACATACCCTTTGTTTAACAAAAGTACCTCTGAGACCCTGTTAATTTCTCTTCAACAAGCACTTATAAACCTTTAGATCTTAGCTCTGGCAGTTTTTCACGTTGGTCCTTTTTGGGGATTTATAAACCTACTTGTATTAGACCATGTTTACTCTTACTGTCTGCGGAGTAACACGGTGAGTGAGTATTGATGCTTACTCTTCAGGCGTTTTGATATTGACTCGTTTCCGTAAGCGGTAGTAGCCTAAGAGTGGGGTAGTAAGCAGTGTCATAAGTGTGACTACTAGGCACTGAGATCGGATGATGAAAAGGTGATCAGATCCATTCAAGGAATTTGGGTGTGCAACATCATTATTTTATCCAAGAAATGATTGAAAGTAACATCTCTAAATAGATCCATCTTTCAGAACGGTTAAGTGGGGAAAATTTTAGTTCACCTATGTCAAAGGAGACTGATGAGCTAAAATGAACTCGAATCATATTATATCTTTTGATTATGGGCCGCAATATACCTTGGTTTTAGAATTATTCCTTTTCTTTTTGAGCGAGACCAGATGATGGACACCCAACAATACTCTAGGAGTTTTTGGCCACGAAAATTAGACAGCCCTTTTTCATGACGCTGCTAATCTAATTTTGCGCTTTCATTTTGAAGGAATAGTTCTTGTAAAATCTTGATTCAACCAGAATTGTTTGAACAATGACGCTCTGTCTACCCACAGGCAGAAAATGGTATTTGCTACTTTTAACAACCAAGTAAAACAGATTATTTATTGTGTGGCTACGTAATGTAAACCATGATCATTTTTAGTGTTTTATTATACGAGGGCAGGCTGATAATTAAGTTCCGTTTGCTAATAACTAGGTCAATTTTCGTCACATCGACCTAAAATTTCATACATATACTCCTGAACCATTTTTCTAGACTTAACTATAACAACAAGTTTGTGTGACGTCATTCGTGCTCATAATGCAGTGACGCGCAACACATGATGTGGTAGCCATGTTTATGAGACAATGGCGACTTCCAATGACCTTCTCATCAAACAACGCTCTGTTATCGAGTTTTTGGCAGCTGAGGGATGTTCTGCTGCAAACATTCATGCAAGAATGAGGACAGTTTATGGTGAAATGTGCATTTCAGACTGTGCAGTTCGAAAATGGGTGAGAATTTTTAAAGGGGAAGACCCCAGAGAGACAATTCTGCGTGATCGAAAGCGTTCGGGTAGGCCCCTTTCCGCATCGGACACGGCTCATCGAGAGAAAGTTGACTGCATGATTAGAGCTAATCGAAGGGTCAAACAAAAGGAAATTTCAGATGAAGTAGGCATTTCGAAAGAACGAGTGCACCATATCGCCACAACTGTACTGGGTTACCGAAAAGTCTCTGCCCGTTGGGTCCCAAGACAGCTCACTGTAGAGATGAAAGCGCAGAGAAAGGACATGTGTACTCAACTCTTAGAGCGTTACAATGCAGAAGGAGAAGCATTTCTGCAACGCATTGTGACTGGAGACGAATCCTGGGTCCACCACTACGATCCAGAATGTAAAACCCAATCGATGGAGTATAGGCACAAAACTTCTCCAAGTCCAAGGAAGTTCAAGGTTGTTGCCTCTGCAAGAAAGGTCTTGTTCACCGTTTTCTGGGACATGGAGGGAGTGGTCTACATGGAATATCTGGAGCAAGTGCAAACTGTGAACTCTGAGCGATATATTTCAACACTCCGAGCTCTCAAACTCCGACTCAGACGTATTCGGCGTGATAAGGACTCAATCCTGCAACACGACAATGCGCGCCCGCACACCAGTCGCCAAACTCAGGACGCCTTAAGGCAGCTGGAACTTACGACCCTACCTCACCCTGCATACAGCCCCGATCTTGCCCCCTCTGACTATTATTTGTTTCCCCAACTCAAGAAGTACCTGAAGGGCCATCACTATGACAATGATGAGGAAGTTATCGCAGATGTTCGCAGATGGTGCCGTGGACAGCCGTCTGAATTCTTCGCTGACGGCGTGAGCCAACTAGTGAAACGTTGGAGGCGGTGTGTTGATCGCGACGGTGACTACATCGAAAAATAGAGTGCTAAGTATGTAGCTGAGATATTAAGCTTTCGTTTGACGTATTGTTTATGTATATGCTGTGAAAAATTAAAAAGTTATGATTAAACGGAACTTAATTATCAGCCTGCCCTCGTAATTATAAGGAAATGATCTTGAATGAGAAACATGGATCTTTTGACCTTCTGGCTGCTTGCCCTTGGCAACACTCCATGATTTCCCTGTCTTGGCCTGCAGTTAAGGTTATCTTCAGCCCAACACTGAAAATTCAGATTTTGACTAAAGAAAACTACTGTTTTCTTGATACTTCTTATTCGAGTCACAAAGTTTTGAATTTCATTCATTCTGCATGCAAGAAAACTGTAAGCCTATTATTTTGAGACAGATAGATAGAAAGGGATAAAATAGATAGAGAGATGGATTGATAGATACATGTATATAGATAAATAGATATGCAGATAGACACAAAGAGAGGTAGGTAGAGATAAAGATATACAGAATGAAAGTAGACAAAAAAGAGAGAAAGAGAGAGAAAGAAAGGGGAGGAGAGAGAGAGAGAGAGAGAGAGAGAGAGAGAGAGAGAGAGAGAGAGAGAGAGAGAGAGAGAGAGAGAGAGAAAGTGAGAGAGCAGTGAAATGAAAGAAAAGGCAACTATTTAGTGATGTTACAGTACATAGAAATGTTTCAGAAGAAATTGAAAACCTAGAAAGAATAATAATCCTAATTTTCTCAAAGGCTTTGCAGAGTTAGGTCATATTGAGCAAAGAATCATGCGAATCATTTCATGCTGAATTTAGAAATCAAAATAATGTGTGAAGAAAAAGATATTACAGATGAATCCATAATTCGAACTGGTTGTATCAGTGAAATAGATTATCATGAAACAACAAGCACAATTTAATATCATGAGAGACCACACTAGTACGGATATTTTTCAAGGATACTATAATTGAATCAGGGTTTGGACAATAATAAATACATCAGGATATAAATTATAGAGTCCAAGATTTAACACAGATGCACTCCCACACACAGAGCCGCAGACACACAAGGGTTTTCCAGCTCATCTGATTTTGTTACAACTACAGAAATGAAGAGTACTCAGTCTCTTAACAAAATCTAATAGACAGAGAAAAACAGAAAGCATCAGCTGTTTCATGTCTCACGCTTCCGAACATCTAGAACATTACAATTTGTATGAAACTCGGTTGGAGGAAATTTTATTATTTTCTGGAATTCCAAGACTAATGCTTTTTGAAAAGAGCCCTCCCTCCAAAAAAAAAAGTTAATAAAAAAATAAATAAATAAAAAGAAGCCACCGTCATAACAAGGTCTCTCAAGAGGGCATCTCTCGATTAAACAGGCTGACGAAATACTTAAAGCCGCTCCCTTATCTTAAACACTTGTAATGCATTATTGACAGAAATTCAATCAGCTGCAGTTTAATTAAAACGTTCTGCCTTGTCCAAAGGTTTATGATTAAATGATTAAAGATTTTGCGTCATAAAACGATTTTTTCCTTAGTAAATACTCGATCCTGAGATAGAGATAGTCTTTTATCGAAGTCTGTGTATGTGTGTCTATGAGAGAGAGAGAGAGAGAGAGAGAGAGAGAGAGAGAGAGAGAGAGAGAGAGAGAGAGAGAGAGAGAGAGAGAGAGAGAGAGAGAGAGAATGAAAGGCAGGGAGAAAGATAGAGGCAGATAAGAGAGAAATAAAATGGTTTCACAGAGAATGGACTAACAGGCAAGATGTTTACTGGGCAGATGATATCTAAGAATACCGATTTACTTTTACACCATTTTCTTAAGGAATGATAGTAGACCATTCTGTAAAATAACACTCAACTGATCATGATTGGGTATAGTGCGTTGATAAATGAATAAATGATACAACGGTTATACTGATATTTATTGCAATATTCTTTTAAGGCAGCGTAGAAAACATGAGAAACAAAAAAGTTTATTCTCTCTATGTTTTTTTAAATAAAATTTGTCTTTGCAGGTGTAGATTCAACAGCTATACTGCTAAGGTCTCTCGTAAAAGAGGCTTTCTTTTATATTTCTTATTAATATGATACTGAAAATCAAAATTAACCCCCTTTGTTTCTTAGTTAATAAAAGCCTCTTTTAATGAGTATAATAGAAAAGTGGGAGCGTCAAACACAGATCGATAAATAATATCTGTAGAAATATCGAGAACAAAGTCCAACCAGTATTAGTTTAAGACCATGATACAATAAAATGTTTCAAAAGCTATAAGAGGCACTAGCACTATATAATTACAATTAACAGAATCAACTGCAAGCTCTGACTCAAATATGCAAATACCGAGTGACAAGAGAAAGAAAAATAGAAGTCAATGATCGAACCCGCGGTCTTTACTGCACGAAAAGTCTTAAAAAATACAATTAAAGACGTGGTGGTAACTCGAACAATTCTTCCTGTTGTATCATTGAATATTCACAATATTCCTTCAGTGCATTTAGCATTCATCAAACATAAATTGCATTACATTGTTTGAAAATGAATAAACATTTATCAGTAAAAAAAAATAAAAAAAACGAAAACTGTTATAGTGCAAAGAAAAGCAAAATCGAACATTGAGAACTTTCAGACACAAACATTTCATGAAGCAATGACCTTATCCTTCCATTTCCAGTGAAAATGTCATCTTATTAAATCTACTTACCATTAATTTGATTTTACAATTCAATTAAAAAATCTAACCATCACTCTCTTCCGTAACTTCTATAACAGGTAATTTTAAACGTCGTCCTAAAAAAAAAAATCTTAATTTTACGAATCAAATGTGGGCAAACATAAATTAAAAACTTTTTAACTTTCTGTTATGTGGAATAAATGACTCTCAGCATGAGAGGGTAATGAGAAAGAAACGGACGTCGTAAGAAAAATGAAAAAGCATACAGTTGAAAAGATGATAAGCTCAAATGATTATTCAAAGGTACAATATCTTTTAACAAATGGAGAGACTATTTTTGGTCAGAACCCAAGTTTAATCTCACAAAGACAATAATGAAGTATCACAACGATAAAAATTTTTAATCTTCGCACAGATAAAAGGCAAAGAAAATTATTTTCACTCGAGGGAATAAGATCCATTTATTGCAGATCCCGTTTAGAACCATTTTAAGTCAAAGCAGTTATTTCTGGTAACCACAGAATGATGTTTTAATGTTCTTCATAAGGCGCAAGCATTATTTTACCTTTAGATGCAGAGTAAGGACGAAAGTCTCGAATATTAATAGACGAGTTTGCAAGCTATACAAATTCATTCTCTAATCCATTTATTAATAGCATCCAGGCAATAAAGTTTCCAATATAAACAGCGTGGTGCCAGAGAACTCATACTCTTGGCTTTGATTGAACCATAAACCACGGCATGATTTATGGGATCAGATTCACCTCGGTCGAATAAGACAAACAGCCGATAGGTACATAGCAGATTGAGCTCAATGAAAAATGGAAATCCTGTTGGTTTGACACCGGCTGCAAAGAGAAACGCGGCAACTCTCCGTGCAAAATATTAGACCTTTTTAGTAGTAGTAGTAGTAGTAGTAGTAGTAGTAGTAGTAGTAGTAGTAGTAGCAGTAGCAGTAGTAATAGTAGTAGTAATAACAATAATAATAAGAACAGCAGCAGCAGTAACAGTACTACTACTACTACTAGTAGTAGTTGTAGTAATAATAATAACAATAATGAATATAGAAGCAGCAACAGCAGTAGTATTAGTAGTCGTAGTATTAGTAGTAATAGTAGTAGTAATAGTAGTAGTAGTAGTAGTAGTAGTAGTAGTAGTAGTAGTAGTAGTAGTAGTAGTAGTAGTAGTAGTAGTAGTAGTAGTAGTAGCAGCAGCAGCAGCTGTGGAGTAGTAGTGATAATAGTAGTAGCAGTAGTATAAGTGTAGTAGTTATATTTTGAACTTTATCAAAGGATTGGATATTTCAAGACTATTCAAGCTGTGTCTAGGACGCAGAAAGTAGCCGTCGGGCTGTATTTACAGTTACCACCAATGTAAAACGTCCACCGCGTATTGTCTGAAAAAAGCGAAAATACCTGGGTGCCCCCAGTTTGAAACCATAAACTGATTACGTTGATTTTTTCCCTGAAGGCACGCGACATGAAAACACATTAGGTCAATACATAACATTGTATGTATGGAACTAACCTCTGAAAATAGTGACCACCCTGAGTAAAAAACTAAAAAGCAGAAGAATGACGTGGCATGGATTTTTTTCAGATAATTTTATTTAATCTGCTGCTGCTGCTGCTGTTGCTGCTGCTATATGAAGCATAAGAGAGAAATTATTAAGCGGAAAGCATGAATGTGTCTGCGTGAGGATCTTGTGATTAGCTGGACACATTACAGACATCCCGGACGATAAACTCTTTAAGATGTTTTAAGCTCGGAAGAAACTTGTGCCTTCCTCTTTTAAAGAAGTATTTATAATCTTTAACGTCCCTTAAGCCTCTCTTCGAATCATACACATGATGGGTGCCAGTGCTCAGTAAGCCAAGAGACTTTTTAACACAGAATGCAGCATTTTCTTATTCAGATTTTATGAGCTTAACATTTACAAAATGAAGGGTAGTGTGGGAAAATGAGTTTTTATATTCCTTGTCCAAGCTGCTAAAATGAATATGACATGCTAAATATTGATTGTATTAAGAATTTTAGCGCTGGCAGGACATTGAAAAATGAAAGGCAAAAATCATATCTATAGAGGTTAATATGTGTTTCGCACAACTAATCCTTTTAAGATGAACTTGAAGAGCAAAATTTTCGGAAGGTTTTTATGCGACTTCTTCCCTTTTTTTCCTATTCACTTTAATATTGATAAAACTTTTTTGTGTCATATTTTGAACTTTGTCAAAGGATTGGGTATTTCAAGGCTATTGAAGCTGGATTACTATTCCTTAAAATTGAATACATGTAATAAATAAGAAAATGCAATAAAAGTAAAGTCAACTCAACATTTCAGAACAGTTGTAGTTAACCGTGATGTTTTTGGGAGTTTTTATATGGGGACCCTCCCTGTTGCTTATCTTACAATCATTTCTCTAAAGGAAGAAAGAAATCTCAGTTATGTGAGTTGTGGTTTCTAAAGCTTTGACCGACTCACACAATTCAATAACGAACAAACAAATGTTCTATTGGGACGTACTGTCTAGCTAGAACCATGAAGGTTTATGATAGCATCAAAGAACGATCACTAGCCGTTGTCCGCCTCATCACACACGCGCCCAGACAGGGCTGGCAAGTTCAAAGTTTCCTAACCATTATCACCCCAGGAGTGGGGGATGACTCAAACACAACAGGCCGTCTCTTTCATCTGCCTTTGGTTCAGAACATCATGTCTGAGGATAAAGAATAAAATTGGCCCTTCTATGTCAGTTCTGAAAAATACATGGCATTTCGGGTATTATCAAAGAACGCATAACTAAAACAAGAAAAGATAACAAATATGATATTATCTTCATGATCAAGAAAAAAAAAGAAAACATTATTAGTTGTGAGCAAATACGAATAAAATGAAAATTCCCAAACAACATTGCTCGCATGAGTATTAGAACATTTTTTAGTTATTTTTGTTAAGACTAAAATTGATGCTAACATAGAAATACAGATGCTCAAAAACATAAATAGATAAACAATATCAATGAAGATATCAGCGACATTTAGATTTCCTTACACGTCCTAGCTTTTTTACGAATTACGGATTAATTTAATCTCTTGAGAATCGCATTAAACTTGCATTGGTTATTTTTCAAGCAAGAAAGAACTACAATTCGTTTTTGCGTGAGTCAAATAGAAATAAGGTTCAATTCCGCGTTTTGTGAATACTTTTATCGTGCGTCAAGCAATCACTCTTTAACAAAACTGTACTTAAATTTGAAATTAAGGTAAAGAAATTACCTATTTCCTTTTTGTTTTGCATAGATTAAAAAAATATAGCTCTAAAACAATATGTAACACAATAGTTTATCTCGTAAATGTAAATTCACACTTTCTTCCTTGGCGCGAGATCATGTACGCATACAATGGATTCTTTGCTGAAATTGTCTAGCTCGAGAATAAATCCAAATAGAAAAGACAGCAACGTCCCACTTGGAGGACAACTTGAAAGTGGTAAAGGATCCAAAGGTCGCGCTTTTATCTGTAAAATAGTAGGAAGACTAATGCTAATGAAGGACAGACACACAACTTTATAACTACGGAACAAAAAAGAAACGGTTCTACTAACGAATGAATGTTTCGCCTTTATTGTGGCTTCATTAAAAATGTAGAAATTGACGTTCGCATGTCTTACACAGAGTTGGGAGAGCTGGGCTCAGACAGGACTAATATTTCTGGGTTTTTTTTTTATCATCCCCCAATTATAAAGTTTATGTTTGTCTTTAATAAGCTTTTGTTCCAGAATGGTTAAAAACAACTTTTACCGGTATGGAGGCTGTACAATTCCTAGACAAAGATGAGAATTAAGCATTTTAATAACGTTCAGTTACTGGTATTAAACAAAACTCTCATCACACGTGCGTCAACAGTAAGAATTTCCCATACTTCATATTGATCTCGCATTGTTTAGAACTGCGGTGAAATAACACTTTTTCCCTCAATAAAATCTTCATCTTTTTTATAATAAATACGGGACGACGGTGGAGATAATAAAATATAAAAATACAACACAAACTATTCCTACCATTTATTGTAATATTATTTCATTATGCGTATCGAATTCATAATATTGGTTTGAGAAAGAAAAGAATTGAAAAAGTTACACGTAGGTCAGGGCATTCTGCAAACACATTCCACATATAATTTTGGAACAACTCATATAGCATGTTCATCGAGCGAATCTTGAGACAATTACCGATTTACGTCGAGAAATGTAGGGCCAGGAAAATGACAGATAAACTCAGACACTTGTAATAATAATTGCTTATTAATTTTTGCCTCTACCACTCGCGAAAGTCTTTGTGTAGCAATTGGAGAGGAATAGAAAGAAAAAAAAAACAAATAGAAGCTGTAAGGCAACTGGAGTTAAAATAAAAAAAAAACAATAAGGCATAACATAAGGACTTTTTTCTTTAAAACATAGAAAGTGATTTCCTCATGTAAATAAAAACAATTACACGGAATCAGATTCTTCATTATACACAGGAATATCAAGAAACTACATTGATATTTAAGAATTTAAAAAAAGTAGGCACCACTGAATTCTACCAAAAAGCCACAAAAAATCTGAAGGGATGAAGATTTAGAGGGATTTAAATTGAGTGAGAGATAAAGGATCCTAGAGTATGCTAAATCTTGATGTTGCCTACATTAATATGCAATAGAAATGCTTTTAACAACTTTCCAATTGGATTGGTGGGGCGTATTAATAGAATATTTCCCTAAAAGAAATTCCATGACAGTTTTCAGGAGTCTCAAAATTGGAAACACTCAAGATGAAAAAGGATTTATGATTCATTCGAAAACATCATAGCTAGGAAAAAGAGAGAGAGAGAGAGAGAGAGAGAGAGAGAGAGAGAGAGAGAGAGAGAGAGAGAGAGAGAGAGAGAGAGAGAGAGAGAGAGAGAGAGAGAGAGAGAGAGAGAGAGAGAGAGAGAGAGAGAGAGAGAGAGAGAGAGAGAGAGAGAGAGAGGGAGGGAGGGAGGAGGAATGAGCGACATTTAGAGAGATCGAGGTTGTCATACAGAGAGCATGAGAGAGAAAAAAAAGAAAACATTTTATATTTTATGCATACACCAAGAAGTCACATATACACGAGGAAGTCACATCTCATGCTAACAGAAACAAGAACGCAATTTCCCAGAATAAATAATAATATTAAGACCGAAGTAACTGGAAAAACAGCGTAATAAAGATGATCAAGAATAACAATTATAGCTCAAAAAGACTCAAACAACTTATTATTTTTCGGCAGACTGATAAAAATAAAAGATTGTTCAAAATAAAAATTGTCGAATATTAGTTTACTTAGCAATAGAAATAATGTTTATTTCTATTTTATTCTGAACTTTTGGGGATACTTTTCTATATTCTGTGTACAAAATTGACTATAAAATAAAAATTGCACATCAGTGATATCATAACACCTAGGGAACTTTAAAATACACTCCTAATTTGTGCTAAAATTTTTTGTGTACAGAGTCTTACTTTTGAAAATTGATCAATTGACCCGTGGCCTAAGTGTTTTCAGATTCATCCTCGAAAGTTTCGATATTCCAGACAAGGTGTAACAGATGCCTAACCAAATCTTTAACGGATCTATAAGCATTCCTCTTAGCGAGAATAAAAAAGGATGTTGTCAAGGTTTGGTTACAGATATCCAGTGGATACTTTGTTAAAAACAGTGCTTCAGGGAACCTTGCACCAGCATCCCCCGTGTTTCCGCGGGGATCACCATGGGTAAGGAAATAAGTTTAAGAGAGTTGCCTTTTTTAAACTCTTCAATGATGCTATTTTAAAATAAAAGTTTCTTTTGTTTCCGCTCACCGATATAAACATACCCGAACAAGAAAACTGAGAACTTGAATGATTACAAAAAATGTTTTTCTTGCCACTAATAAATTTTGTATAGCCCTGAACAATAGACTTGGAATATCGCCAGAGTGCAAATATAGAGAATCTCTCCACATCTCACCGCTTTACCTGAAGTATACCTTAGTGCAGAATGGGCACAGCATTCTTTAAGATAACTATTTTTTTAGGTTAACATAACTCAGCGATAACTGAAGTTGGTTTTATTGATATTTTTTATCAAGATGAGAGGTTGAGAGCTGGTGATCTAAGTGCTTACACAATTTTTGTTTACAAAGATTTCACGTTTCACAGGCAAATTGATGCGTAGCCTACAAAATAGAGACGGATTCAGTATCGTTAACAAATGAAAACGACATTGAGAAATCAAGTGAAAAAAAAACAAAAACAAAAAAAAACAAAAAAAACAACAACAACAACAACAACAACAAAAACCGAGATTAAAATGTTTGTCAAGAATAATATTTTCCATTAATAACTTCTATATCATGCTATTGTAACGTTTAATTAATCAGCCTAACACAAACTGTTCATAAGTATTATACAAGCCAGCATTATTATTTTGATATTGATTTTTAAGAAAAAAAAATTCATAATCCATTTTTAGCAACATGATATTTGAGACATCAAATTTCTTGATATTTATTATTTACCATTTTCATGATATGACGAAATGCATGATTAAAGGTCTGTAGAGCACAGTACAGTTAAAGATAAGCACAAAGAAACCCTTCAGCTGATCTAATTTTCCTCTCGCGGCATTCTAGGACGAAGGCTACAGGTCTACTTAGCAATCGCCAATCTTACCCTGCGGGTCTGTGACATGATGCTATTCCTAAAGTGCGACACAGTATTGAATTATACCCTTCATCAGAGGCCATTAGTGATTCTTGAAGCTGTATAAGAACTTCAAGAGAAAAAAAAATTCTATCGAGTTTATGGCCAAATAGCGCGACATAATTCCCGAAAGTCTAGATTGTTCGACGACATTTACCCATAGGTTTTTAGTATTTAAGACTTGCCCACTTTGTATGTCTTCAAAGAAGAAAAGAAAAACAGGGCTGAAATGATAACCACTATAAGCCAGGACTATGTTACCCTATAAATGTGGTTTAATGACGTTTAAAGAGATTACAACTTGCTCTGTCCATGAAGCTTTTTCATTTTTACTTTTGTTAAAATTAGACCTGACTTTAAAATATACCAGCTGCCTGAGTTTTTGTTTACTGTTTTGTGATTCTTTCTTCGCTTAAAGATTTTGTGAAGAATCAAAATAACTTCGAGATCACGTTGTTTTGTCTCTGGGGAAAGGTAAATCTGTCTATCCCTCTAGACAAATTACCCTCTTGGAAAATAATTATTGGAAAATTGAAGGGGCCTGGAAAGAAGAGTATAAAGACAGAAAAGAAAGCAATTCCATTTTAGTTCGCAAATTTTATGCTGATTTTGAAACTGAATTGTTAATTTATTTCATGGCTAATAAAACAGGATGAGGTTGTCACAATCAGTTTACATCAACTCATAAACTTATAGATGGTAAGCTTGGAAAATAATGAGAATGGAATTAAAAACTAGTGACTGAAGTCGGAACAGATAGGATAGAAAGAATATCGATAAATTGTTCCCTATAAATATATCCTTAACATACATTCTCTCTCTCTCTCTCTCTCTCTCTCTCTCTCTCTCTCTCTCTCTCTCTCTCTCTCTCTCTCTCTCTATATATATATATATATATATATATATATATATATATATGTCTGTCCCTCCTGGTGAATGTTCGGAAGTCTAATATTATTGGGCTGCTATTCGTCTGCCTCTGAATTGGCTGCCATCATTATGTTCAGTAACAGCTTAAAGTTTTACGCAAAGAAAAAACAGAATTTGATAACTTAATATTTCTTCTAAACAAAGCCGTTAAAAGAAAGTCTCAGTATCGGACTGGTGCATCTACAACTTTTCATTTCATGGTAGTCTATCTTATCGAAGTTAAAGACAAGCTTTACAGATTCAAAATACGCCATTATAAACTTTTAAACCCAAAAACCATGGCAATCAACGTCAGTTGAAACCTGATTTATAATTGGTTGCAGTGGAATATATCTTCAAACCGCTGAACCGAAAAAAAAATAGAAAAGCAGAAAGAGAGAAAAACAACATATGGGCGAGATGTTTCGATCATAAAAGTGATACGGTTTAAAGACAAGGCTATGTATTATCAGTTGGAGCAATAACTCCTATGAATTATTGATCAGGTCTCCCACAGGAAAAGAATAGGTGGTATTAACTTAATTCTGAGACGTGAGCGGCATTCCAACTTCGGAATTCGGGTGTAAAAATGTCTGGGTTTTGCATCCAACTTTCGTGTGAAAGTTGTCTTTGTTTTAGCGATAATCAGCCCACACGGCGTTTGGGTGTAAGTTCCCGTATTCCTCATTCGGCGCTTTGGATCTATGTATCTCTTTGTTATCCCGCGGATGGAATGAGTTGACTGAAGAGATTGCCAAATTTGATTCTGAGGTGTTTGTAATCTATGTAGAAATCATGCATACCAGTTTCAATTTTTTCTGACTGATAAATTTTGCAAGTTTCCATTTAAGTAAACATAGGAGTTTTCAGTGCTGTGACACCAACGTATAGAAATGTGCGCTTTTATTTTTTAAAACAAATTTCTAGTGGGCAAGCCTGAAATTCCTTTAACTTCGCCACTTATTGAATTCATCCCCTTAAATATTATCCTAAGCGGGATTAGTTTCAAGGTATTTTGATTTTGGTATTTGACAGAAGAGTTCACACACAGTCAGAGACGTTGAGATCACAGCTCAAGGTGCACTGAGTCTTTTGAAAACTGTTTTTTAAAGAAACACTCAATGGTGTTTATTTAGCTATTGTTTTTAGTGATACTTGATCGCTTGCGTGGCTTTCCATTACTGATTGATACTAACTCAAAGTAAAGTTTGAATATCTATTCATATAAAGTGTCGCTTATTTCTTTGAAGGTAGCGAATCATAAATGTCACTCTTCAAATCTTTTATTTTCTGTTTCAAGTTTATTACAGTTTGATAATTTCAATCAAAATTAGTGATTAAAGGTTGATAGATTTTTTTAATGACAACTACAATAGAGAAACGATTCCCATAACAAAACAGAACTATTTCTGTAATTGTTCAATCCATTTAAAATCATCTAAACGCCCATTAGAATCGCTCATAACTCCAACAAAAAATGCCCAAACGTGTATTGCCCATTTATTTGAACCTACATTTATTGAGCTTTTAAAAGAATCATTAAATATATTTGGGTTTTATAAAACTAGCTAAGTCTTTTTATTCGAATTGTAATTGCTGTGATTATGAAACATTTCTAAATCTTTAGAAACTCTGACAGAGTGAATGGATAAAAATCCTCCTGATCATTTGCAGCACACATGTCTTCACATGTAATAAATAAGTGTGATTGGGCAATATTAATTTAAACATGGCTCAACTTGTACAGGAGTAGCAGGAACGAGATACTTTAAGTCAACTTACACCTGAAATCCGATAACAGAAAAAAAACCCACTCAATTTTGTTCAAGAACTATCAGTGCATTACTCATTTGAAATGTCTTTCAAACCCAAGCAATAAGCTGCGATTTTCCAGCATCTTTAAACCATAAAATTTAAGGAAACAAAAAAAATAAGATATTAAGAATTAAATTAATTTTTTAGGTTTCGGCAAGTTCTGCAGATTTTGTGGTTAGATCCGAGTTTTAGACACCACAGAGCAGTTAGTGATTATGGGTAGACATTTATTGACAACATGCTCCAGTGACATTCCGAGACATTTATGACATCATAGTGTAGGATTTTGCTATCACTACGCAACTAAATGGAAGAGGTAGTCCGACAGAAAATGAATCATGTAAATGTACTAAAGTATTTCTCATATCTTATGAAAAAATCGAATAGAATATGAAAATTATGCAACTTTTTCTGATATTGAGAAGAGAAACATAGAGGTTTGGTCCAAACTGCTTTTGAAACTGAAGCAAAAGACATAAGAGGTGGTCTAAATGGTTAGGCGTCAAACCTGGTATGTTATGGACCCGCCATAAAATTGTCTTTTTTTAATGTCACATGTTTGTAACAATTTGAAAAAAAAATCGACTGAAAAGGGTCGCAGAAATATAAATCATCCAAAAATGTCAATCAAAACCCTAGTATAAAATAACCTACGTATAAAAAGATTAAGTTTTACTAAGCCCCTGGTCTTACCACCCATCACCCTACAGCATCAACACTAATCGGACAACCCTTTACAAGTGGCAATAAAAGCTCTCCCGAGACAGTTATCTTTCAAAATATCGATTGGCCTCGAAATGAGCTTTTTTTGCTTTTATTTCAAAGAATTTTTTTTTTTTTTGGGGGGGGGGGGGGCAAAAATGTACTCCTCCTCTTGAGGCCTTTGATCTTACTAAAATCTAGGAAACTGTTATGTCAGAATATCATGGACCCTGAGACTCTACTGACTCAAGACATTTTAGTTTGATGGTATTGTTAGAGTGGATTTATGAAATGTTAGTTTCCTGGACCTTTTAAAAGTGACAGTCGTCTTTACATAACTCACCTTTAGAATTTTGTTGAGAAGTCTGGAAAGTTATTTCAAAGGTCACTGGAAATATGTTTTGAATTTTTTTATAAAGAACTTTGTGTTGAATTTATAATTTTGTACCCTACCGTATTTTGCGTATTGATATAATTATATTAGTCCAATTTAAATTTTTACGTTTCAACCTTTTGGGGGAAACTTGGTAGAGATAACAACAAACAATCCAATCAATACGCTGACGATACACATCTTTATAATACTACATTATACGGTTCTTAAATCTGAACCTTAATAAAGTGTGTGTAATTCTAAAATCGAAATGGCCCGAAATTCACTCAGAATTCATCACTGAAAAACCAAAATTATTTCATTAATATGCAAGACAACATTTTAATCTAGGTCTGGACACTGATACAGTCCATCAAAATTGTTCATAATTTGTATCTCTCACAAACTTTTTGCCACAAATCGCTGTATAAACTGATTAATTTAGTCATTATTTTCAAACTTTTGTAACGTTTTCTTGTTAGTTTAGGAATATATTGATTGGTTGATTGATTCATTCAATACTTTACTAGCGCAGTCTACCAAGTGCCATAATCTTTTAGCCTCTCTCTCTCTGTCTCTGTCTCTCTCTTTCTCTCTCTAATGTGAAGGTTAAGCCATTCTTTGCCCAATAATAAAATAGACTAATAATAGGCAAAGCATTCTACCAATGTATATATATAAACACACACACACACACATATATATATATATATATATATATACAGAGAGAGAGAGAGAGAGAGAGAGAGAGAGAGAGAGAGAGAGAAAGAGAGAGAGAGAGAAAGAGAGAGGGAGAGATAGAGAGACAAAGTTGCTAGATGTTCAAACTATGCAGCACACTTTTGCTATTGTGAATAAGGCTGCCTAATGTAAACAGAAGACATTAACCTAATACTAATATCTTGTCCAGTTTTGCCCCGAGTCCAATTAAAAATAACATGGCATACAAAAGTACCATTTTATTTCTACTAGCTATCTTTTTCTTTTGCGAACTCATGAAAACATTTAACCTGTGTCCCTGTTTCTTCTTCTAAAGCCTCCAAAACTGCTATATCTGTTCTTGCTTCAATTTCTGTTCTCATTATTGCTTCTTCCTCTACTTCTATTGGCGCTGGAAACCCTCATTACTTCTGTCTCTGTCATTGTCATATCCTATGTCATAAACCTCAAGTTCTTCCTCAGTAGCTTTTTCAAAAATAGCATTTTTTAGCAGAACGGACGAACGTAATCCAACTTGCGGATCTTGGCCGAATATAACATCACTATTTTTATGACGCTTCATACTTGCTTTTGAGTGAAACGCTCTGAACAAAAACAAAGAAATTAACTGAATTAGTACATTTGTTGCAGTTATGCGACCCTTTTTCATCTCTTGACCAGAGAAACATTTTGCCTGTTTTAGAAATTATTTCATTCGTCTGCGTAATGTGATCATTTATCAAAACTTCTGCTTCATGTTCACATTAGACATTAATTCATTTTGTATTTACATATAAATTACCACATATTCTCATGACATGCAAACTTTGAGTATTCTTCTTTTGCTCTCATACGATGAGTTGCTCTGCGTTGGACTCATTTGAAGAATGTAC
>JAWDGP010003066.1:2135000-2205000 GCA_033675545.1 Elysia crispata | reverse complement strand
ATCACGACTTTTATACATTATCATGAGATAAATAAAGAATGAGTGCTAAAGAGACATTTCTTATTTTATTTACTTACTCCTGAGTATCTTAAAATACGGAGACAAAACTTTTACTTTTTACAATAGAGAGAAGTATAAAAAAGTTAAGAGCATGAATTGATTTCATCATAAAGCTTTGCGCATGAAATTCTTAACTGTTCTTTACTTATACAAAGCTCAAACAACAGTTAAATCAACGCTTGTTACCTTCAGCACTTGTTGATTGAACATTGCTTTCAATTAGATCTTAAGGATATTTAACATTATCTTCCCCCCTCCCTTTTTTGTTCACAATATATATATATATATATATATATATATATATATATATATATGTATGTATGTATACAAATATATATATATATATATGTGTGTGTGTGTGTGTGTTTGGGTATATACATTATGCTATATTAAACCCATTATGATGTATAGATGCGAGGTTTGGACAATTTCAAAACAAGTACAAAAGAAAAGGGAGGCAACAGAAAAGTGGTTCCTTCGGAGAATGCTATGAATCTCCTGGACTGTAAAGAAATCAAACGAAACAGTGTTACGAGAAGCCGACTCCACAAAATCTCGCAAAAATAGAAGACGTAAACGTCAAGCAAACTTTTTCGGCCACGTGATGAGATGAGAGAAACTAGAATATCTTGACGTGACAACTGGAATGGTCGAAGGAAAAATCAACAGGGAAAACAAGGTGAAAATGTTGGATAGACTAACAAAGTGGCTCAAAATAGAAAGAGTGACAGAAGCACGAGAGACAGAGATACGTGAAAGGTCAAGATCGCTGACGCTAAAGAGCACGGCATCTATGATAATAATAAAATTGATTACCTAGATTTACTTTGCCATTACTCAAGAGTTTCAAGCCTTCTTGGCTCTCATCAGATTGCTGTGGATAATGAGCGGTGGGGTTAGGTCATTGTTCTATTTAGGCCTAAGTAATGTAGGCCTGGATTTAGATTAGGTATTAATGAAACTTGAAGGCTGGGCAATAACTAGACTAAGTTTATAGATCTCATCAGAAATTATCTTGTTAATCTATCTAATCTACTTCTAATTCTAAAAACAAGATTGGGACCAAGTTTATATTAATTTTTTTTTATTCAAAATCTATTTATTTAGCTAGGGATCTGGATTTTAGCCTTCATGTAAACATAAATAGACATCTTAATTTCTTGCTTTATAAGTCCAAGATAAGGGCTGTATATGAGTCTTTCTCCAGATTGACTCGGCCGAGGATCGAACAGGGTACCCACTTATAGCCAGGCAAGCACTCTACCTCGGAGCCAGTTAACGTCCCTTACCATGCTGTGTTTTATTGAAGAGGGGAGGATGAGGACAAGGCCGAGAGGTGCAGCTTCAGACACGAATCATGAAGAAGAAAAAATACTAAGCTTGTCTAAAGTTACAAAAAGTAGTCTAGAGCACTACGTAGCTAACGAGGACTACAAAGTGCGATCGTCTCACAAAGAACAGGCTTCGCATTTAAAATCTTGATTCGAAATATTGGTGATGGGATCAAATCTATACCAGAAGTCCTATCTCGGCTTGACAGAAGCCTGAAATTCCTTATGAGTATGTTTGCTTTTACACCAACATTCAAAAAAATAAAATTATAGCGGTAAAAAAATTCTGCCCTCATGAGAGAGAGAGAGAGAGAGAGAGAGAGAGAGAGAGAGAGAGAGAGAGAGAGAGAGAGAGAGCGAGACAGACAGAGAGACAGACAGAAAGACAGACAGACAGACAGAAATACAGAGATACAGATATAGAAGGAGAGAGTGAGTTACAAAAAAAAAAAAAAAACACGCGTAAATTACAAGTCATCACAGCAGCTCTGTAGTTTCACATCGCCTACCTTTTCTCTAGCCCTTCCCCTCACCCTCCCTCCTTCTCTCTCTCTCTCTCTCTCTCTCTCTCTCTCTCTCTCTCTCTCTCTGTCTGTCTCTGTCTCTGTCTCTGTCTCTGTCTCTGTCTCTTCCTCTCTCTCTCTCTCTCTCTCTGTCTCTCTCTGTCTGTCTCTGTCTCTGTCTCTTCCTCTCTCTCTCTCTCTCTCTCTCTCTCTCTCTCTCTCTCTCTTCCTTTCTTTCTTTCTTTTCACGCGTCTCTCCTGCTCTCTCGATCTAGCTGATGCAGGTATCTGATCTGTTGATCTAAATTTGTATTTTAATTTCATACTTCAATTTAAAAAAGGCGAAAAATCAAGATTTCTTTGTATTAAATAAAATTCGTGGTAACAATCAAGGCCTCAATTTTAAAAATGTGTAAATGTAACAATTTCCCTCAGTGAGAAATTATCTGGGAAAAATGAAAACATTGCTGCGAAATTTACTACTTGTAAAAAAATCGACTGAAATTGTACTTTTTACAAATCAATAAATTTTAAATCTAAAAGAATAAGGTTGTGTTTTGCTATTCTGGTTTTTGCGTAGGATTTACTTTATTTAAAGCAAACTTCATAATCGTTTTTTTTTTATTTGTTCTTTTTGATAAAAGCTTCTAAATTCTCTTCAGACCATGCAAGAAACTGTCACAATTCTCTGGTGAGTATTACCCTTTGTAACATTCATTATATCTCTTTGTTAGATATTTAAACGGCGTTAAACTTATGAACTTAAGTCTGCTTTACTTGAAATGTGAAAGTGTATTCGCACAATGTCCAAGAGCTGGAATGTAGAAAGTACAATACTTTCATCCACGACTATCACGTCTAATTCCACGAACTAGTGGGAGACGGAGAGCGGTGTGATTTTCATTTTAAACATTCATATCTAAAAAGATGCTTGAGGCAAACAGGGCAATTCTTACGTTGTTCGTATAACAGGCGTCTATGCTTAAGCTACGTATGTGTAATCAAACTCTATGAGAATTGAAAAGATTACCTACCTACAATTTTTAAGCCATGAAGTTTATTCGAACTTGATGCCAGATATTCTTCATTGGTTTACACAAATAGTGCTTTCTCCTAACTTCTTAAGTTTCAGAACAGAAACATTTTTTCATGCACATTTTTGTGCATATATTATGTAAACCATTTTTGGCAGCACTCCAAAGGTATCAAACCATCCTTTTCTTTAGGTAGGTGACATTACAAAAAAAAAAACCATTATAGAGATAATTATTCAGTAACGTTAACGACAATGTTTTCAAACGTTTCACTTGGTTTAGTCCTAAATAAATTAATGAAAACAGAGCCAATTGAGAAAATGAATTATCAAGATTTGTTTTCATCCATTAACTTTGACACTAACTGCTTTTAACGACCCCTTTATCAGGCGTAACCTCCGAATACTAAGCTTTCCGCAAAGACTTTAAGTCAATTTTCATTAACAGTTAGTGAGAGTGAAATTTACATTGATCGTTACCCATGCGAAAAATATAAGCTTACGACAATAGTGAAGATATCATATACTGGCATCTGCTAAGAAGATTAAAAAGTCTACTACCCTTCAGTATAGTTTTATAAGTAGAGATCCGCAAACCTATTGGGAACCATCTACAGGTAATTTAGATTAGAATTTTAAACTGGTTTCAGGAAGGATGTCCGAGAAATAGGATAAGTACAACCATATACAATGAAGTTTAAGAGCGAACCTTTTAAAAATGGCTTTGTAAATTTTTACAATGTTTGTATATTTGTCCACCTAATCTCCATTATGATCAAAGCTTTTTCTCAAAAAATTAAAGTCTAGAGTTCTTAAACAGCTTCCAAACTCAGAAACCAACTACTTCACCGCTAAGTCGCTCAGGTATCTTTCACCGCTCAGCCTCCCTAAATTTGTTCGATTTTCTGAGTATCTGCTTCTTTTATGGCTAGACGAACGGCTTAAAAGTCAATAAATAATCTTTCGTCTAAAACTACAGTTGCTATCAATTTTCCCTCTAAAGATTACAATTTTAATTTTTCGTTTGCTGGTGGTGGTGAAGATGGCCGTTTCGAAATGATAGAATCTGACATTGATTGTTATTTGGTGACGAATCCAATTCTCATTACAGGTATCCTTTAGATTCAAGGGAACGGAACTCTGGCTACTACGATATTCCAGGCGCAATACTCTGCACTGATTTCTTGCAAGAATACTGACAACTTATTGTAAAATTCTTTGTAATGGTTTCTGAGAAGTTTGAGAATTTAAAAAAAATCAAATCGACAAATAATAATGTAAGACAGTGACTGGTTCTGAAATTTACTGCTTTAAATCGATATTAGTCAATAAATAAAATCCAAATAGATGTAAACTTTGGTCTATATGAAAATGACAGCGAAACTCTTCCTTAAGCTAGATAACCACTTAAAACAAACAAAAGTTTCATAGCGTGACATAATGAAATATCTCACGCAGAGACCCAAGACACAAGGCACTTGAGTGGAAAATAATGTCACTTACTCCCCAAATAGAACTTTATTGACGGAAACCCTCCGTGGTGCCGACAAGAGATAGAAAAACACGCAAGTGAAGTGGAGCAGACCCCTTACAAAAATCCAATGATTTAAAATTCTAGTCTTGTAGGCTTTGTTGGTATTTCATACATGATTTCACCTTTTAAAATCAATTATAAAGAAAAAATTGAGTCTAGTAGAATTTGTAGTGTGGAGCCCAACCAATTTTACTTTTTGTTATTTAAAAACTTTCTGTGTTTTAAATTGTAAGCTAAGAATAAAACTGTAACCGCCATGGCTTAATTGTGTATTGCGAATGTCATTAACATGTTTAAAAAAGAAGTTTCAACTCAATTTCAGTTATGTTTAAAGAAAAAAAAAATATTGCCAGGAACAAAGACACAGAGACACCGATATGATACTCCTGCACTGACATCCAGGTTTAAAGCGATGATCAAATAAGGCACAAAATGTAATTTCACTTTACTTTGACTCCCTCTCCCTCTGTCCTCAGAAAGTCACGACTTTGAGAATGGACCCTTAATCTCATTTGTGCCGGGGAACTACCCGATTTCCTCGCACAAGAGCGGTTCATAGGGAAATCTGACTAGCGGTAGACCCTTGAACCTTTACGATTTTCAAGCACTTGACCTTTACTATGTCCACTGATATAAGCATCAAGAACTAGTAAGTATTAAGCCAAAAAAGTTGTACATTCATAGTATTTCTTGACATCCGATCACATTCTGAATTAAGTAAATATTTTGAATTAAAAAAAAAAACATTCACGATTTAGAGGCCATTTCCACGTTGTGAAACTGAACATGCATTTCCCCCATGATAACTCTCTTATCTCGTCTCCATATGTCTGAAAGAAGGATTACACCAAGAAAAGGCCAAATCAATCTGATCTGATTTACCATAAACATGGAGGTTTTCTGTTTTTTCTCCATGCCGCTAAAGCCGCCAACTGCCCTTGATATCTAGAAAATCTTTGTCCATGATTGATAGCTCAATATAACATGATGAAGGCGTGAGCAGGAATACGTACAGTTTAATGTAAAGAAACACAAACAGCTAAGCGGTCAGAGGAAAGAAGAGATCTGGGGAGATCCGTGTTGGCACCGAGTGCCTCTCCATCAGAGGAATCCCATTTGTCATATTGCAAGTTGGTGTGGAGATGGTTCTGGCCCAGCTCTCGGCACGCACTAACCCACATCGAGAATGCTTCAACGCCCTTAATGTTCTAGCATGGTACTTGAGACTCCCGCTGGCCATGAATATTCTTGATGGGACGGAGACAAGGTCTTCATCGTACATCCATTTGCTTATTGCTGGAAATTATAGACCCTCTCCGACGTCATTGGGGTAGTAACTCCCCTTTTAGCTACGGGAGCCAGGCGATAAAGTATGTGAGATGAACTTGACATTTTTTTTTTATTTTTAGTAAAACAAACCTCTATTATTTTATCAAAGATATTTAATTTCTTTTCGATTTAAAATCATATATGCGACCATTCCACAAGTTTAACCAATTTTATCGAAGTTCTAAAAATATGATTAAGTTCAAGAAACCAATAGCAACAGCTGATGTAATATATTTCTGATATTGCAACATTTGAACTCAGAAGTATTCTTGTAGACATCGTGTAACCGACTCCATAGATTCGAATTCAATTTTTGGACTTAAAGTGAATTGCGTTAACGAAACTTCAGTCTGTAACAAAATTATATGCTCATAGGATCTACAGTATTTGACTTTCCCCTTTATCTTTGATATGCTCATCCGCATAATGTATCTATTTAGCAACTAATAGTTCGATTCTTTGGCGAGGTCACTCCATCATACAGCTTCTCACATTCGATACGCGCCCTCGACTTGGATAATTGCAGTTTACTCTAGGTGTGATACCAGTACATTACGAAAAATCCTTTTTCCCCTTAGCTCTCTCATGAATAGAACCAGTATCAAAGAACTTATTGGTTCAAAGCCAACGCTCATATGTGTGCGTTAAAAATGTATGAGAAAAGTTCCATCTTTGAATAAAGGATCACTGAAACAATCATAAGATTATTTCCTGAAGTTAGATAAAAATTATCACATATTTTCATAACGTTTTGGTCTTATTTGTTCGGCGCGAAAGCGCCTCAGTAAACAGCATAGTAATTTTTTTCCATCTATCTGTCTATTCTGTCAATAACTCATAGTCCAAAGCCTCCTCAGTCCTCACTGCCGCATGCAATATTTTCATTCTCTGCCATTTTTGCATCTTCTTTTTCTTACCTGCGCAGTGCCGAGGAATGACATATTTGCACGCCTTGTTGAATAGGCTCAGCTACGTGTTGAAACCAGTTCAAAGATGCTACTGCATTGCACACTTTTCTTGTTTTGCAAGTGTACTGGTCAGCTCCCTAAATCGCATTGTGACTTATAAGTTCTATTCTTTGTATACACTAAAAAAATAATTTTTCTCCACCTCTTTAGTCTCTCAATTTTGAGTTTAATTTCTTAATAAAAAAAAGCTCTTGCATTATAATTAAATATCCATAAATCTCGCTTCAAAAACTTTTTGATTTCTATCAGACTAACTCAATCTACATGAAAATCTTTACCTTAAAATATCCAAACACAGAGAATCAATCCTAAGACTGTATCGTAAGCGTGAGTTCACTATAAAAGTTTTCCTTACATCTGCCTGTATTTATCGACTCAAATTAAGTAAATAAAAGAAAAATGATTACATTATAATTTTTTGATGTTTTAACTACCAATTTTTCGAACACTTCTTACACTTTTTTTTAGAAACTGGTGTTAACTAAACAAAAAGTACGGGGCAGGTTACGGAAACATTGTGACAGTCGCATATCGCGATTCATCAATTTATTGATTGTTCAACATCTTGGAGAATGTTTCCAAGCCACCACGATTTAAAGTTATTGAATGAAAGACAGCTAATGAAAATATGTCGAAAGAGTAAAGTATGAAAAAAAAATTCACATGGAAAAAAATTTTCATGAAGCTTTGAAAGACTGGGGCTATCTAATGTTTTGTCTTTTAAAGCGCGACCAATTCCACTCATGTAATTACACTTAAATGTTTCTAAAATTCCAGACTCCTAAAGGAATATTATCGTAGATTTTCTGCCGATACCGATTTATCCATACAAATCAAAGTAACAGACAATGAAGGCCATAATTTTCTTCAAAACATTTCTAAAAGCCTTTAAATTTAAAATTGTTGAGAAATGAATAAAAGCACCGTCGTTCTATTACAGATTTTGGGAACAACATGGAATAGTTTTATTTATAACTTGTGGTACACGTGAGAAACCTTTTACCGTAAGTGAAAGAACAAAGCTTACCAAGTCTGATTTATATTCACTTCAGAAAATTATACTATTTGCTGTTTTGCTTGATTGTAAAATATGAAAACCCTTGACTTGGCGATACATGAAAAATAAGACATGCAATGGAAAAATGAAATTTTAATAGCATAAAATTGTAAAATAGGAAATGAGAAGGTTGAAATAAATCTTGGACAATCAATATGGTAAACTTACAACAAAAAAAAAGTCTCAGTATTTGAGATTTGTAAAAGATAATTGAGCGTTAACATAGCACTCAAAAGTTGTTTTACAAGCGAAATGTGCAACAAGTCTTCAATAAATCAAACAAAAGAAAAATAATCATAGAGATTTTAGCTCGCTTGGGAACTTGCAAATATAATATTCAGTGAAGGAAATATTCAGATGTTTTGGATGCCTCCATAATGATAACCAGTGATTTCAGGCAGTGTTGAAAAAAAAAACAAAAAACAACAAAAAACAAACCTCATATGAATGAACATAAAATTTTGAAAAAGGTACAGTCTGCATTTGATGCCCCAAAAATTACTTGCTGTCTGAACAAAACTTTCTGGGCAGTACTTCATTATACAATTCAATATAATTAATCTGTTTCAGATGGTCAATATCAAATAAGGTAGATTCAGAAAATAAAGTTTAAGTAACGTTCATACAGTGCATAACACAATTCTGACCTCAAAACATGAACTACAAAGAAAGCCTAACGTGGCTTCTATTGCTGCTGGCGCTTATCAAAATCATAATATTTCGCAAGCGGAGTTGTCTATAATTGAGGAGAAAATCACAGTGCGACCATCCACAAATCACCCACTTCATAATAACTAGACTTTCAAGTGCTCTCGCTAACAATCCACCGGAACAAGTTCAGGCGGATTGCAAGCACTCCAGCTACAGTAAACAAACGTATAGTTTCAGTTAAGTCGAGCTGTTTTTTTGCCGCCCAAGAGGGCTGCACGCACCCTCCGTCACGAGTATTGGTCACGTGAGGTGGAGATCTTATCTGAATAATTCGTTCCTGCCTAATGGGGGCCTGGAAAGTTTGAGATGTCAGGGTTATCACGTGCGCTGTTAACAAGATTATCAGGCTTTAAAGTTACAACAAACATATGTAATTGATTTATATTACATAGCCCCTTCCCCACCACCTTCTCTCTCCCCCTCGCATCGATTATTCAATTGAATTTCAAGCAATTTTACTGCCTCCTCTCTTTATAGCATTGCATTTATATCTCTTTGAGTGTCTATCTAGACTCCATATAATTATTCCAATTCGAATGATATTTTGCAGACATTCCTGGGGTGAGAATATCTGTCACTCCGTCTCTGCCTTTCTCTATCTCTCTCTCAGTCTCTCCTTTTATCTTTCACTTGCTTTTAACCCTTTTGCACGGATGTACATTGAATTTGCATTACTTAACCGAATTATTTGGGCTGTTAATTGAATATTACTTTTCGACCTTCCTTCTTTCGACCCTCCCCCCCCCCCACCCCCACCCCAACCCTTTTTCTCGTTCTTTCCCACAGCTCTCTGGACTCTGTTCAAGGAGGTCAGGACCTTCCCCTAAACACGTCGATATTCTTTTTTCATCTAATGTTATGAACTGTCATCTGAATTCTCTTCAAGGAGAAGGGAAAAAAGTGTGCTGAATTGCAAAATTTCATTTACTAGGCTCAAGTTTATTGCCGTCATAGTATAGGGTATGCTTAGATTACAGAGACGCATCAATTAAATAATTAAATACACAGATAAAAGGAAGATTTGTTTAACTTTTTGTGAAACTATAAAGGATGAGGACCTAGAGTCAATTGTGGACAGTCTGTGTGGGACTCGAACTCGCAAAGAAGATCCTTGCGGATATCAAGGGAGATGAAGAAGAAGAAAGAGAAGAAAGATATATCCAGGATTTGAGGTTTAAAAAAAAACCAAACTACTCTTTTATTTTTAGCTTACAATAACGTATATAACAAAATAAATAATTAGGTGACTGGTATTAGAAACATATATCGGCCTAGAATCTAAAGTGTTCTTGCAGTTAAATATAAAAAAAAATTAAAAACATTATTTAAATTCTGACAGTTTCTAAAGAAAAATAAAAAAGACAAAATATATTTATGTAGATTCTAGACCTAAATCAATAAAGTCTAGCCTAAGCCAAAGTATAGGCTGGCACAAGCTTGGGCCACAAATAAGATCTCAGTGAACCTAAATAAAGGAAGAAGATGGCAAAAAAAAAGCGATGATGATGAAGACGAAGATTGAGAAGAAGTCGAAGAAGGAGGAGGAGGAGGAGGAGGAGGAGGAGGAGGAGGAGGAGGAGGAGAAGAAGAAGAAGAAGAAGAAGAAGAAGAAGAAGAAGAAGAAGAAGAAGAAGAAGAAGAAGAAGAAGAAGAAGAAGAAGGAAGAAAAAGTGTTTTCATACATGTCTCTGATAGCTACGTAGGTATTTATGTGAGCACTTATATTTGAACATCATTATTCTAGGAAATCAGTTCATTGTAAGACACTACGCAAATATACTAGACCGTCTTTGATTTTTTTTTTTTTTTTTTTTGGGGGGGGGGGGGGGAATTAGTATCAGCAACGTTGTCTACCGACAGAAACTCAATATTTTTACGTGAGCCAGTCTTGCTGATCATAATTATCGGATCATCTCATTCTTTATTATCACACGCCATCTATAGCACGGATTCTTTACTTGTACTAATAAAGTCAGGAGAGCTCATTTGCTGTAGAGCCAGCTAGGATTGCGCTTCCACTGATCGTTGAAGGCATGCAGAGACCAGCAGCAGTCAGTCTTGCGATAACCTTAGCGAGCCTTATCTCCCCTGCTCTCGCACGCTCGCTAAGCCCAGTGAGCGCAGCAAGAGCGTAGGGCCGGTAGAGCGTGAGTCTGGGACCATGGTTTATTGTGTCCAAGTCCAGTAGATCTAGAATCTAGATCTATTTGTGACAGAGGACAGGAGCTTGGCCTTTAGTTTAGGCTTAGTCCCCCCAGATACTTGAAATTGTTCGTTCAAATAACAATTTTAAAATTAATAATCTCTCCCGACAGAGTCTGATTGCTCTGAATTTCTCTAATATTTTAGCATCTTAATGAACCATTCGCTAAATCTAGGTAGATTTGGCCAAATCTTATGAAATATATACGGAAACGGAGCACCGATTTAGAATCGTATCAAAACCTCTAAGAAGATTTTTAACCACCTTAAGGTGATATCTTTTGGGAGCAGAATATAAAGAATTTATGAATAACTTCTTATCTAAAAATCTATGTTTGAAAGTGATATAATTTCATTCAAGACTCATATTTTTCAAATGTTTATTTACTTTCTGTTAAAGACACATTATTCCATGAAAAGACTGGACCTGCAATCATTTTACGTTACAAAGCGTGCCGCCATACAAGTTTCTGAGAGTCCCCCTGCTAGGTCTCTGTGTGTGATGTGATGAAACCATTAAGTGACTTATCATAAGTATTTCACAACTAGAGGTTCAGAGTTCTAACAGCTGCTCGAAGGTCTTCGCTTTCATCGGCTGTCTGTGTGCTATCTACTTTTACTCAGGTAAGATTTTTTATAGCGGACAGTAATTATTCAAACACTTGTCCAGCATCAGACTTAAAAAGTGTAGTTATGAAACAAATGATAAAAAGTTGTCCATATAAGATAAATAAGTATTTAACGAAATACATTCCTAGGACAAATTCAGTGGGCTATCATTTCAAATAAGAATATCTTCTTGAAATAGGTTTAATATTCTCATAACCATATAATTTCGTTTAACTACCACTTTTTACAATCGAAGAAATTTTGTTAAAAAAAACCCACATTTAATGCATTTTAAAAACAAAACGCAAGAAACAAAAGTTTCTGTAATAGTCACTCATTAGGCACAATGACATTATTAAGGGAATATTGCAATCACCTACGGCTATATGAATAGAGTGTTAATATTATTTCTTAGTGATTAAAAATTAAATATTGCCTAACCTGTCTAAAGAATTGTTGATTATCAGTTGGAGAGAATGTAACTTTCTGGTTGCACGCAATTTAAAACCAGAAAAGAGTTTTCTCCTTAGAGACATGTTGGAAGTCAAGATAGCGTGTAACGTGGCCCGAAAACCTACAAGAAAATGTAAAAACCAAAACATATTTGTCATAAATTATAAAGTTCTATTTTTTCAAGAGGAAAGAATATTAAGCCCTTGTTAAAAAGCCATACATACTAAAAAAAAACAACCTTTGTAACATTTTGGACTGACAAAAGTGTATTTTTTTAGATCAACATAAATATCTGCACATCTCTTACACGTCCAGCCGTCTGATTTTTCTCTTAACCATTAAAGTTTCTTGTTTTGAAAAAAAACCAACAACCTCTTCTTTCTGTTCGTGCGCCGTCTCAAGGCGATTAGCCACTAGAGTCCCCAACTGTTACGTGTAGCACTAGCAGGGACTTGCTTCTACTTGTTATGTTTCCAGGAACGATCGCACAGAATAAATGCTGTGACGTTAAAATTTGAAGATCAAGTTTCAGGGCTAGGCTGATTAGATGAAATTCTTTCCCACCAACAGGTATCCCAAGGCAGAATTCGAGCCCAAACTCTCCTCATGATCAGTACAACGCTCTTCCCAATGAGCTATCTTACAGTTACACCCTTATCAGCTCTTTTTTAAGGCCGCCATTAAAGCAATTCTTCGCATCAAATGATTTAATATAGTTTAGCTCCTGGCCTCATCCAAATCGTCAATCTAGTAGAAAAAGAAATTAAATTGCCATTGCTTGCAAATACACGTATTGTTATATGTTATCTGAGGTACAATTCGTTTTAAATTAAAAAAAAAAACTATTTTCTTTCGGTATTTTTTTTAACCAATTATTGCTGCAAAAATTTATGTCAAGTTATGGTGTGGATAGAATGTTACATTATTAACTGATCTGTACCTAGAGCTTAAAAATTGTTTCCATAGTAATCTTACAAGGATCTAAAAGCTTTATGTCATAATCCACACGAACATGTAATTTCATTGCTCTTTATGTTTTTCAAACCGTTGACGACTTAGAGCATACGATGAGTTCCAAATTAACCATAAAACAAAATCGAGTTTTCCACCCTCGCAAAGTGGATCGAGTCGATCTTTCCTAAATCAAATCTTTCGTTAACCATCAACCCATTACTCTTATTTTCCATCCCATCATTAATTATTCATTATAAAAATAATGCGAAGGTTATGAAGGACTTCAGAGACCTTTCCTCTCTTCCAATACCATTTTTTAAATGATAAAGAAAACATTAAAAAAAGTTCGTAACTCGCGCTAGCCCTTTCTCGTAATAGCGTCCGTGCTCGCAAGCCTGCAAAAAAAGACAGTCAAGTCGTGAGAAAGGAGAAAAAACGGATATCTCTCTAGATTTAGATAGAGTTTTCCTCAAGGGAGATTTATACTATTTTTTTCCTGGATGGTCGTTTAAGAATCCGTTGTAAGGTACAAAAGAGTAGGCAAATATCCTTAGTTTTCTCTCTTCGTCACTTAGTATGGATTCGTTATCTGATATGTTTCAGTTGGAACTAATACAAAAAAATGCCATGTCAACTTGTATGTACGCCTGACTTTCAGAATACCCCAAAAGCATTTGTTTCTTCTTTAACGTGACAGTATCTAGGTTCTCTATTGGTAATAGCACTTCAATGTAAAAATTTATAGTACCCATCAATATTCGAGGTATTATTATTTCCGTAAAAGTATAGTTTACCACGCTATAAAATCTACAAAAGTTTCCAAGACCTGTTTATTGTAGTGGGGCTCTCATTTATAGGCCTTTTGGCTGTTTCAAATTGACAAGCAATACTGTCAGCTGCTGAATAGGAGATACGCCAATTTCTTTCACAGTTCAGATTTATTCAAGGTGAATAAAAACTTTTGCACGTAAAACATAAAGGACACCAACAAATGTGGGTCAAATATATATTATTTTAATAGTACGAAAGCGCTGAAAACAATTTTTGCTTTGTTATTCCTCTAGGCTAATGAAATGTTAAAACTGCATCCCTTCGATCGTTTCGTTATCTTATATTTCCTGTCTTTAACTTTCGTCATCGTAAATCTTTCTGCCTTGCTTTTTATCTAAATGCCCTAGTGCAATCCATCGCTATTTTTTATTTCTATCTCTTTCTCCTCCCCCAACCTTTTATTTTCAGTTCCATAATTGTAAGCTTCCCTTTCATCGAGACAGAATTGCCAATCGATAACTTTTTTAAAAATCTTGAATCAGTTCTATTGATACATAGCAATATTATGATTTAATTTTTTTAGTAGAATAAAGCTGTTAATACAGACGAAATGTATAAACGCATAAAAATAACGTAAAAGCAGACACAAATTTATTAAAAAGTAATACAACTTCTTGACTGGCAATCGATAGAGCGAGATAGTCATCCCTCCGGAGGAAGAAGCAATCACACGTGGCTCTAACAATACTGTGATTCAAAATATGCTGTGAAATAATCCTCGAGCTTTGCTCAAGTTGATTCTATGTTACTCAGATCTTTTCCTTTCTCTTCCTCTCTTTGCAGTTTTACCCCGTCACCCACACGCTCTTTCTCTGTCTGTCTACCTGTCTGTCTGTCTATCTGTCTGTCTGTCTGTCTGTCTGTCTGTCTGTCTGTCTCTCTCTCTCTCTCTCTCTCTCTCTCTCTCTCTCTCTCTCTCTCTCTCTCTCTCTCTCTCTCTCTCTCTCTGTTTTGTGTGTTTGTCTGAATATAGGCTTTCCGAGATATAATATTTCTTAGCCTTTCAAAGAAAGCGTATAATTCAGCGCTGAATACTTCGAACACGGGTAGTTTTTTTTTAACCGCACTAAGTATAAAACATTGAAATAATCTTTTGCTATGAATATTTTAGTAACTTCCGAAAATTTCAGAATTACGAACTTTCAAATTTCGAAGAACATATATCAATCTATATATATATATATATATATATATATATATATATATATATATATATATATATATATATATATATATCGATTGTACCGCCCACTATATTCGACCCGCTTAAAAATGTTAGAAATAGAATCAATGTTTAATCTAAACCACGGGACTAGTCCGGCAAGAAAACGACGTGGGATTTGTTTTGGAGTAAGTGAATCTAGAATCTACTAGTCTTTTAAAATAGATTCTAACTCCTATGTCAATAGAGAATGGAAGTTCATGAAGGTTTAGGGTGAGCTCGAATTTTGAAATTGATCGAACTTCAACTTCTTATCTAAGGGTTCTATACGCCGACCCTACTATCGTTGCTTAGGTGCATGTAAATTAGAGTCAGAGTGTAAAATATACAAAATGTGAATATGAAGATAATATGCTCTACAGCGAGATAATGCTTTGAAAGTCTCATGAGATCATCTGTTTTGGATAAGTTTTGTGAATTATAATTCCTTGCAAAATTCTTTATGAAAATGTATTGTCGATCTAGCAAGACTTAGCAGTAGTTGCTCTGTAACGTAGAAACACAGGCTTCTCATTGTTACCCACCTCACCTTAAATAAAATGTTACTGGGGCACAGCTATTATTTTGTAGACATAAACATAAATTTGCATTTACATTCCGTAAAACTCAAATAAGACAAAAAATTACTTTATCTTTCCTTTTTTTTTAATAGCATTATGAATGTTCATTCAATGCTCTTATATATCTCGGTAACTGTTATATTTAAAATTATAACGCGACTCAAAAAGTAAACATCAGTATTAGAGCTAGGATTGTGTGAACTCCATAGAATTTGAAAACTGAAAAAAAAACCTGTTTGATTGACCTTATTATTCATTTTGGTCGTGGGGCTAGATCTCATCTAACTGACCGTCAAAAGGCTTGGCGGAAGCTTCAAGTCTCAATGACTGATGAGGATCAAAATCATTGTACATAATCGTTGCCACTGTGGTTGAAAGTAAACAGTGTCGATAACCTACAAAACGCAACAGTTACGGCCCTGAAATGCCAAACACCCCGCGATAGGGGGCCGGTCTTGAACATACCAACCGAGATATTCCTACCGTACATAAATAGCTCTTGCAGAAAAAATAATTAAAAAAAAAAAGAACGCAATTATATCTCACTTTCCATTTATAACATATTGAAACAGGTGTTGTAAAATAGACCAGGGTTCTGACGTGAAGGGAATTATCAATATAATTGAAGAAAATCAAAGTTAACCTCTTAAATAATTGGCTTCAAAAGATAGATTCATCAGTAATAATTTACTTACAAAAATAAAGATTAAAAAATTAAAAAGGAAACTGATATAAAAGACAGGCATTCTCAAGGTACGTAAGTCAATGAAATTATAAAAGGTAACGGATCACTTATAACTTACATTAGAGAAAAACACATCACCATAAAAACACATATGTAAGTAAATGTAAATTTAAAAAACAAGTGACACGTTAGATCGAAACAATTGTCTTTCTTTACTTTGTAAATTTTACGTGATTAAGTTTCGGGCCAGCTTCTTCATAAAGCTATTGATCATTTACATTAGCCCTTTCATCTGAACACTTGAGGATTCACCAAATTAGGCCAAGACGCTGGTAATATTGTTGTGTAACATCATTGATATGAGTTTTGGCCCGTAGTATGAATACCTACAACAAGCTATGAGTGTATCAAGACCTTTGCTACGACCTTTTAAAAACTTTACACTGTCAGTGGTATTTGAAAAAAAAAAATGAAAAAAGCAATTGATTATAGTTTCCACTAAAATGGTGACGCTGTCCGCATAATGTTATACGGCTCCTCTTTCTGAATTCCGTCTCTGAAGAGATAAATGTAGATCTAGAACCTGGCTTTTTTTTTGTAGAAAAAAAAAAGAAACAAAAACCAGGGATATCTTGATATCTACATGTTGATCTCCATAGAAACTAAACAGGATGTGGGCACAATGCCATTTCTTAAAAACAGAATCAGATATCGTGGTCTTTCGTTTATGACTGTGAAATGCAAATACGGAAGTGCTTCGGATAGATTATCCTTTTCTTTCGTCATTGACACTTATTAGATCATGTCGGAGGGTTATGTAGGAAGTTTGAATTTAATATCTTTTTAATGATTATTTTAAACACATTTATAAAAGACTTAGTTTTAGACTTCTTGCAATGCTATGGAACTATGTGCACACATTATTTTATTAAACGAAAGAAAACAATTATAAGTACTTTTGTTCCGCCCATTCAGTTTTACTCACCGTTAAGTGATGCTATTGCGAGAAAATAAAGAGTCTCAGAACCGGTCCTTACTTCCAAAACTATTTTGCTGAGTAGGGTTAGAAGTTTATCGCCTTTTACTTTACCCATTGTTATCGCGTTTCTTGCATCATATATCAGATACCTTGCGTTCCCTTTTTCAAATACCATAGTTTGTAAAATCAATTTAACATGATGCGTAAAAACTTTGTTATCATAGTGTGCGCAATAGTTCAAGAAAGCCGACATCTGTATGATGTCATTTAGATTTTAACTCATGCCTTTGTAAAATGTCGCCTAGAAAAAGCTAAGATCGTGTCTCTTTAAGCAAAAATAAAAACCTTCAGACACCAGGTTTCACTTTAGTAAAGCGAAAAATTGACATTATCTGACGAGATTTTTCCTTATGCACTTTGCAATGTGGTTTCACGCCCGGAATGATTATTGTGATATCAAAATGTCAACGAAGACATCCCGAAGACTGTTTCCTCGTTTTTACACAGTCGATCGTTGAGATTCAACAATCTCTGATGCTCTCTTTTATACTTAATAGATAAAAAATATGATGTCACATGTTCTTCTAGTTCTATTCAATCTGGGAACAGTAGAAGCCAAACTTTATCACCTTTGTTCTGCTAAGAATAGCGTCAGTATATCCTCACTACACGTGAATGTCCTTCAGAGCAGGAATGTTATGACATATAAATCTTTACAATTGGTTTACTTACAGTTGAGGGACTAAAAAATTCAGACTTTGTAGGAGTAATAATCAGGCGCGCTAATGGCAAATGACACACACTTTTTTTCCTCCCAAAATGCGGCAAGCTTGAAATTATTCTACAAGAGCGGGGGCGTTATAAAGCACAGCACTTTTTGTCTGACCTATCCATGACATATGAAAACTTTTATGACAAAACATGATAGTGTGCACCCGCCTTCGCATTTGGACTAAGTTCCCTTTTCTCTGTACCAGAATGTGTCTCTGAGACAGACTTGAAAAAGCATTAACATTATTGGATAGTTTAAAGCTTTTCAATTTATCTTGCTCCACTTTTATATCGCTTTTTCATACTCAAATTGTCTGTTGTATCTGTTTTTATTTCTATACGATCGCTTGGTACGCAATTGGCAAGATGCAGTGTTTTGTGGTCTCGAAGCTTTGCAATGCTTCATATTTTGGAAAAGTGAACAATCAAAAAATATTTAAATCTTTTGAATGTCAACTTGAAGTTTCGCGCATTTCATTCTTTGAATATTCGAGACATTTTCTATTTGAAATCTTACTAAAAAAAAAAAAAGAAATAATAAAGTTTTATCCATTTGAAATTAGAGAAGAAAACAATGTTAAATATTACAACATGGTAAAGAGTTATATCACTTGGCTTTATGGTGGTTTTTTCCCTTCCTATTTTAATTTTTTATTGAATTAAAAAAAAAAAGGAGAAAGAGATAGGAACATCGACAGCTGTGTGGATATATACATACATACATAGTTTGAAGATAAGTTGGAATAATTGATAAGTATTCAAATGTGGTAGCTTTTCATGCATATAGAAGATCTTACCTTAAATTCTCTTCATACGACACTGGTGTTTCAAGCGTAGGACAAGGGTGTCGCCTGTCCTCCGCTCTCTTCGGGTATGACTGAGGTGTGTTCGGTTGCCGTTCCGACCTTGTGGTGTTGTTTTTCGATTCCGAGCCACTGAAAGTTTTGTACCAAATGCTTTTTTCTATGAGGGCACGATGAAAAGATCTCGCTTCTTTTGTTGAGGCTTAGTTTTTCTTTTTAGAGTGAAACATTTCTCTGCTATGCATAGGTTGAATCTGTTTGTTCCTGCTGAATATGGCTGCGCACTTTCGATTATATTCCATGATAAGTGGTATTCAGTTTTTGACTCCTTTAGTTTCCATACAAATTCGCTTAAAGTTGTGGCTGTTTTTTTTGTGGTTAAGTCTTAAGCTCGATGTATGGTGGTTGTATCTGGTTTTGAACTCATTTTCTGTTATTCCTATGTAAGGATCCTGTTTCTCTTTCTTGCTCTTTTTGTTTCTTTCTTTTGTTTCGTCTCTTTCTTCACTGAGTGGTAATTTTATTTCTCCAGTGGCATGCTTACGATTTGTTTTGACGTTATGATTGTATAAATGAGTGACGAAAATTTGTTTTGACGTTATGATTGTATAAATGAGTGACGAAAATAAAGTTTCGAAAACATTAACATACACAGTCATAACACTTGGACTCTAGAAAAACTCATATTAGAAAATTAGAGAGCAAGAGAGAGAGAGAGAGAGAGAGAGAGAGAGAGAGAGAGAGAGAGAGAGAGAGAGAGAGAGAGAGAGAGAGACAGACAGACAGACACAGACAGACACAGACAGACAGACAGACAGACAGAGAGATAGACACACACACACACAGACAAAGAGGGACAGAGAGCAAAAGACATGGGATAAAGGCGAGATATAAAGATGCATGGCTTGAGATAAAGAGAAAGAGAAATTAAAAAAAAAACAACTTTATAGAGAAGAAGTTAAAAGAAAAAAACAGATGCTGCGAAACTGATAAAAAGTGAGAGAACTATGAATGTGTTGCAACATCCACCTGACGTGAATAGATCTATGCTCAATAATGGAGCCGTTTACTTTGTTACAGAATCATCGGCAGTTGCTTCAGAGGCTACGTACCGACTGCTTTGTCGCTCAAAAACATTTTTCATTTCGAAGTATGAAAAGAAAATGGCTCGGTGTTCCTTCTTTATAACTAATTCAGACTAATCTTTTTAATCTTATCAAATGGTTAGTAGAGGATTTTCTCTATCCAACCCTGCCACTTTTTATTTTTACAATAACTGATTTAGACCACCAACAAAATTAACGAGATGGGATATGTATTCCCCTGTGTAATTTTTTTTTTCCCTTTTGGACATTGCCAGATGTATAAGGAAACATTTAATTCCCTTTGTTACAAAAAGTGCGCAATGCGTTTGCACAAGCCAAGCTTAAGTATATGACATCAAAATAATTATGCATGGGTAGGGACTGCAGAATCTGTAGGTTTAGTTCAACTGCGGGATTAGATTAAAAAACATCACTTCCCTTATCACTAATGCTCCCATCGAAGCCCCCACCAATATCAGCACTAAAGACGTACCGTACACGCAAAGTTATGAATAATAGCTATGACTTATTGATAGTTTTGAAGCTTTAAGCTAAAATCAGAACGTCTATATCTAAATGTGATGATATGGGCTAACCTAAACCAAACCTGTCTAATCCACTAGGTCGAAATGATATAGAAAAGAGTCAGATATATTACTTAGTGATTCAAGAGAGACATGCAATGTGCCCTGACGCACTTCAGTTCTCGAATTTCTGATATGTATTTATTATTTTCAAGGGAAATAAGCTTAAACAAATTTTTGATAAGGTTACTTGTTCGAAAGAAATTAGATTTAAATTTTTAAAAAAAAGGGGAAAAAATGATAATGAGGCTAAAAAATAATCATTGGATTACCATTGAAATCCCAACGGATTCTTTTTCTCTTCTAATACCGGGGAATTAACTTGTGCTTTCTTTATTTGAAGAAAGTCGACTATGAACCTTTAAATCCATGACTATGAGTGAATCCATCATAGTTCAAGTGTGCCTTTGTGCGTCGCCCCTTTTATGGTAACTTTCTTTCTTTTACTAAAAATTCAAAGTCGTTTTTCTTTGAGAGAGTCGATTCCTCAGTTTGAGAAATGAACCCTCAATTTTTTTTAAATGAAAAGTTAACAAGTCCGAATCACCCTAAAGATAATAGAAGGAATGACAAAGTAAGGAATTATATTATTTAGCAGTTAATCTGAGGAATTCTTTTAAAGCATTTCTCTTTAAAAACTTTGTGTAAGACTGGAAACATTGACAAATTAAGGGATAGAACATATACGACGGTGGATTTGCAAAGCGACACTTTTGGTCAGTGGAAGTCAATCCACATAGGATTGTTATATGATTAATGGTGAAAGGAGGGAAAAATAATCAAAGTTTCCAGAAATTAACTTAAACTATAAAATGGATAGTCGGTCACTGGACTGTTTTGGCGCGTTCCAAGAGCGCCAAAGTTAATGTTAAAGGTGAGATTTGGGTCTTATTTCAGTCTTTGATGGCGAATCTCAATAAATTAAAATCGTTGTTAAATGTCCGATTTGTTTTTATTTCAGACCTACGCGGCGAGTCTTAATGTCTTAAAACCTTGTGATAAGTATATTTTTTTTATTCCAAAATGATGGTCGCGTGGTGTCTGGTTACTGCTAAAGCTAAGATTACAAAAGTGAGCCTTTTGTTTTTACTCCAACATATGGTGGCGAGTCTTCAAAGAGCTAAAATCATTGTAATCAGAACTAGAGTCTCTTCAGAAACGCTAATATAACATGAATATGGTTCTTATAATTCTTGAACAAATCACCTGTATTCCATTTACATTATTTTGATGTTTGCAGGGATGTTTTACTTCAATTCACTGATCAATTATTAAACGAGCGTCCTAGAACTGAACATACTAGGGAACTGAAGAAAATCGGCAGCAAATGGAAACTACAACAAGAAAAACAACAGCAGCAACTGTTACCACAAAAGCATCGAGAAAATGGGAAACATTTGCATAGACAGTGGTCTTTATATCCTGTTGTTTCCCTAAAACCTCAATAGGAGGATCCTCGCTTTTCATTCTTTTTTACCATAGATAAAAAACAAAGACGAGCGCGTCCCGATTTCCAAACTTGACAGTAAAAACTTTGTTCTCAGGGCCAGCAATCTTCCAATGTTCCATATTTGAAGATTATTTTTCAGGCTTAATCTGTTATCAAGCAGAATAACTGGGACTCTGGTTTGATCAATACTTTTCAGAGCAGGTTTCTCGGGCTCATTGCTTGTCATTGGCTTGCTTGGTGGGGGACGGACAATAAATCACTGTGGCTCATAGCGCGTGAGCAAACACGCGTGGATTCTGCAGCTTGGAGCAGGATGAATTTGTGACTCTATTTGACATAACGTTAGACCACATCAAGGATAGAGGCATATGGCATGAATGCAAACCGTTCAGAAGTAAACAAAAGAAACTTTGTGGGTGATTGAAAGTCAGTGAGAGGGACCCACAGATAGAGTGATTTTTGTAAGACAGAAAAGAAGAGAAATAGGGATTTATGGTTAGGGAGATGAAGTTTACGAATTCAAAGAGGGAAAATAAAAATTCTAGGAGAGAACTGAGCATAACAAGAGGTGAACCCTTTCAATACCATCCGCGTATTTACACCCAAGACCATGACTTTCACTCAATCCCACCCGGCGTTATTCTCTATACATATAGTACACACCGTAGTCCCATCAACATAATATTGTTAACACATTCAGTAAGCTCTACGTAACAAATTCTCAGCTCAGCATTGGCTGATGTACAGATATTAGTTACATAATCATTGAGATCAGTTATATAACTATAGTTGTAAAGAAAGGGTTTAAGGGTTAACAATTGACAAGCTGTGCTGAAGTTTTATGTATTTCTACGTAACATTAATTACGATCCATTACTCACAATACACAATTTTGAGATGGGAATCGACTTAACCCGACACTAGTTTTATGTTATACACCAATTCGAGTCATTTAGGTACAACTTCTGATCACCATTCAGAAGCCTAACTACAACCATTTTGAGCGGGATGTTTCCCAAGTAATCTGTGAAAAATCAAAGTATCTCCTTCTTCTCTACAAGTAGTATCAAGTGACTTAGAAAAGGCAAGGCATTAATTTTGATCAATAAACATTTGAAACTATCGCATCACTAAGTTGCCACTCTTGACAAAAGTCAATGAACGTCGTTCACTATTTCAACATCGGCGTGAGAGACATCTCAAACTGCTTTCATTTTCCAACCATTGTACAAAAGCTTCAAGGAAATGCAAGCCATTTTCAAACATTCAAAGAGCCTAATATTGGAAGAACTTTATTTTTAATTTTATAACTTTTTAAAAAATATGAAAGACAGAAATACAACTAATCGCGAAAGCTGCATCGTAAAGTAATAATCTTTAAACATTTTCATCGTAGAAATTATTTTTTTTTTAAATATTTGTTACTTTACCTCAACATGGAATCTTTTTATATATAGTACACAAGCTGAAAACCCCATTCTACAAATGGAACCCTGGTGTCAATTTGCCAGAGCTGGGATGCGTGTGTGTATTTAAAGAGGCTTATGAAATGGTCTTGATATCTTTCCTTTTACTTACGTGATCCAGATATATGCCCTCACTCATCCATCTTTACCTAGAATTTAGATAACTCTATAATTCTAATTCTAGACACAAAATATAGATGCAGAATTTAATTCTTTTTGGAATAAAAGAAATCGACTTTATATTTTACAAGCTGAAGCCCCCATTCTAAAAACGGGACCTTGGTGTCAATTTATCGGGACTGGGATGCGTGTGTATATTTAAAGAGGCTTTTAAATCGTCTTTATATCTCTTCTTTTATTTTTACATGATCCAAACGAAATTATATGCCTCAATCTATGTATCTTTACCTAGAATCTAGATATCTCGATAGTTCTAATTCTAAACACAAAATTTAGATACTGAACTTAATTGATTTTGGAATAAAGGAAATCGACTTAATGTTCTATTCTTTCCCAGTCTGTTTTTAGATCCTTTTAAACGCATAATAAATTAGACAGCTGTGAGTTTTGTGTAAAGTGCATAAAATTAAAGTGCACTGCCATGTGGGAATTCATAGCTACGAAGTTATTTAAACCTAGATCTACACCTCAATTCGATTGAGAAAGACTTCCGTTTTCAAAGAATGACATAATGGCGCGCGAAATTTATTGGTGATCGTAAGTTAGCTTAACATGTTGACGAAACAAAGTATTTTGGAGAAATCAAGGTAAGCAGTTTGCGTTGATTTTTTTATGATTTAGAAAAGTTTCTAACTCCAAGGTGTGGGTTGGGTAATAAAGGAGGAGCTTGCAAAGCCTCCAAAATCCGCTTATATATATATATATATATATATATATATATATATATATATATATATATATATATATATATATATATATATATATGTACATATGTAAAAAATGAAAAACAAAAAACAAAAAACAGAATTACGATTGGTGTGCTATGAAGAAAAGTCTCCCAAATGTCATGAGACAAAGTGTCCGTAGTTTTCTTTCAAATTAAAAACCTATTCGGAATTACTAACGCTATCTAACTATATATATATATATATATATACTATCTCCTTGTTCATCGTGTATGCAAACCATTATCCGTAACCGCCCTTGTTCGTTCAAATTCTCACTTGGAAGACAATGAGCTCAGTGAAAAACAGAAGGCGCTCATTAGTAATTGAATTGACACGTTTTGTTTGCATTTCTGCCGAGTTTTTTGTCCGTCAATTTTGTCACAGAAAGACGAGGATGTTTTGCACCGCTAAATTAGTCTATCCGTATGTATTTAAAATGACACAGCAGGAAAGAAATAAAAAGGAGATAAAAAAGATAGAAATGGAACAAAAAAAAACAGCAAAAAATGAAGAGCAGCAGCAGCTTTTTTTTCTAGCCTAAAACAACTCACCAATCGAAACCTCTTTGTTTTTTTTTCTCTTATCTCCATCAAATAACGATTTTATCCCACATTGTGTCTCTCTTTGTGTAGTGACATATCTATTAGCTGCGTGGGATGGATGGAGATATAATTGTCCCTAACATGCTCACAAATTTGCGACACGAATGGCCACGGTTCGCTAGCAATTATGCATCATGTAAGCCTTATTGGTGAACTGAGGATCCTCGCTGATTGGAAGCGCAGTCTTAATTGAATGTCTCTTTATTTTTGTTTTGACGGGATACCCTTCTTAATGTGATTAAAACAAATGAGATTGTTAATAGTTTTTTTTCCCAAACGTCTTCTCTCTTAAATTTTAATCTTTGCCATTTTACGGAGTGGTTTAGAATATTTTTTAATAAGACATTTCTAAAATGGATCGATTTTGAGTATCGCATTCTTATTGCAGACAAAATTACCAATACTAAACTCAGGTTGTGTAAACCCCGATGCTTATCATTCTTTGGCGCTAGTATTTTAAGGGCCGGCCTTTTACTTCCTCTGTTAAAGCTAAAAAAAAGTAAAAATAGATGAAAATAAGAATATACAAGTTACTTTTAAACTTCCTTAAGATTGCTCCAGTGTTTGGGTATAAAATTTTAACTTCAGCACACAGTATTTGAAAATCAATGGAAAACATGTAAAGCTATTTGCGGCTGGATCTATTTAGGACGTGATTTTACAGTTGTGTACAAAGAGTAAGCAATTTACTCACTAATTTTAAGAGTCTTGAAGTATGTCTTAAAATTTCTTTCCTTAAAAATTCCAAATTGAATTTTGGTACATGTGCATCATGTTATCAAATTTATGCTATGACTGCAGTGACCACTACTTATTTCTCAATCTATGATAACTCGGATATTTAGTAATACGGTTCTGTGTACTTGAGAGTTATAAAATGAGAATATTAATTCAAAAGGAGTTATAAGTAAAGTAAAATTAGATATAGAGACAGAGAAAGTGACAGATATAATGAGTGAAAGAAAAGGAAAATACATGAACACAAAGAGAGAGAGAGAGAGAGAGAGAGAGAGAGAGAGAGAGAGAGAGAGAGAGAGAGAGAGAGAGAGAGAGAGAGAGAGAGAGAGAGAGAGAGGGAGGTATGGAGAAAGTCAACTTTGAATAAAGTAAATCTTTATCTTATCTTATCTTATCTTAAAGCAGTTTCATTGAAGAAGTTCTTGGGATGTCAACATTAGATGGCTGCTTGTGCGATTCTGCTACATGACTTTCATTTCAATTTCATGTGTGTAACTCATACCTACTGCGACTGTGAAGAACTTGCTGTCCTTACCCTTTGACATCTAGTCTCATCTGGTTGGCCATCATTTAGTTTTCAACCAAATCATAACAGCCGTAATCTTAAAAGTAAAAACGGACATTAATATGAGTTTTTCACGTTGTCTTTATTAAAAATATAATTTCTGCAACAGCAACAAGTATACCAAATATGAATTGAGGTACTGCAGCGCTGTTTCGCCAGAGGAATTCAATAACAACGTAAACCAATCTGTTGACTGAAAAACTCTCCGTCATATATTGTTGTAGAGAATGATAATTACATCTCATTAGAGCCTTTCAATCTTTGTAACGATATCACATTTCACATTTTTTGACTGTGTAAAGGCTGCCTTTCTTTATAATCGTCACCGACTATTGAAACGCTCATCTACGCTTGATAAAATGAACACAAGTAAGTTCACAAACATCCCAAAATACTGAACAATTCCTTGTTTATCACAAGCATCAGTCAAAACAGGTAGCTTGAAATAGTGAAAGTCTCTTGAACTTGTTCGTCTTCACAGGACGTTTAAAACGGAAAAAGCAATAAATCTATACAAAATGGTAGAGGTTTGCCTTTATTTCTGTCTTCTCAATCTTGAAATACGCAGGAAAACCTGTCGGTTGACTCAGTCAATAAGAAGTATTCGTTTTTAGAGGACAAAAAGTCGCCTACACAAAGCCGTGAAAGAAACGGTGGAAAAGCCGAGTCTCAGGTCAATACATCAAACACACGACAGCTCTGGACATTGTTTTCTGAAACAATGACAAAAGAAAAAAAAAGAAATGTAAAAGGACAACAATGGCGCAGCAATGGCCAATTGATAACTGCGGAAATAAAAGGAAAGAAAAAAAATTCACAAAATTACTGGAGAAAAAAAGCAGTCTCGTCCAAAACTTAATTTCGCAAAAAAAAAAAAAAAAAAAAAAAAAGATTAAAGGAGCAAAATTAAATTTGCTTCTAAAACACTACTATAACGACAACTACAGTCATAGACTGTTACTGCTATAAATACGTTTTGCCCCTCAACAATTATTTCTCCTAATATTGACATAGTTTGTCTTTTATACACACACCTAATATACATATATATGTAGTTTTTTTCGCCTTTTAACTGATCTGTTAAAAATTTATCACTAAGTAACCAGCTAGGAATGTTTATTTAAGGTGCAGAGAACAGATAAGTGATAAAGATATTATATTATTACATTACTTTGAAGTCACTGGAAGACCGCTTCGGGCATTTTTAGGTCTTTGAAGACTAATCTAGTACAAAGATACAACGCCAAAATTAGATGAACGAGAGAAACCGAGCAGTGGTATTCTCAGAAATGGTCTTTTGTAGTATTATTTTTTCATTCCTTTCTTTTTCTTTATGTCACATTGAACGAATGTATTAAATAATTTAACAAGGGCATTTGAAATTATATATTGAAAATAATATTGCTTTTAAAGCAAGAGATCTATGTAGTTCAACTGTTTAAAAAAATCCAACCTATCTCTAGCCAAACCGACAGAGATATCAGCGTTTTGGTGATGTAGAAGAAGAAAGAGTGAAATATTGAATGTGCCGAAGGGAATAATCTGTGATATGAAGCCCAAAGGCGATAAAATCTATTTCACTAGCAATGAAAAAAAAAAAAATAAAAACAATTTATGATTCAAACCTTGTTCTCTTAGGTTCACATTGCCTGACCAATAAGTAGGCAAAATTGTTAACATCTGATTCCCATGAATTCGGAATTAACGTTATCAGATCTGGTGAAAGAATTTGAAAAGAAAGGGAGCGAGCTTGGAGATTGAGGGGTAGGAAGAGTAAATAGTTACATTTGAGGAATCTCTTGTTTAAATGAATAGAGTACTTAAAATATTCACCCGATAAATATTTTAGGATCGGTATATTGTTTGGAATGCAATGAAAACCTGTGTAACTTGAGGTTATACTTTAAGTAAGAATTAGAAAACTAAACTGACATTTTTCATGTAATCTTATTTTCTTATCATTTTGGTTCTAGAGAAAAGCTGTATTTAAATTAGTTTAAAAACAGACAAATTTGAATAAAAAAAAAGCCCAGGATAGTGTAACTTTTAATGAAGAATAACCTTTAGTGTCGAGACATGAAGCGCAGGAACGATATCAATATTACTGCAAAATTTTTATCACTAGTGAACCGGCGCTTATTAGCGGGCGCGAAGTGGACAGTCGGTAGAGGTCATCTTCTGTGGTCAAGCACAACATCATAGACGTCCGAGTGTACAGAGACGTCTCGTTACCCTCGCTACCCACGATAGCTCTCTGGTAAGGGCCGAGCAAACAATACTAGAAGCGCAAGACTTGCTCACGGTGGGGTTTGATTGAGTAGTTACCGGCTTGCGGGCTAGATGTGAGGGCCGCCATAGGCTTAACATAGAGATATTGCAAGTAGATGGCTTCCCCCCACGGGTATTAGACGCAGGGCGGTTGGATTGGGTAATAAAGCCAACAGTAAAAGAAAACCAGTATAAATTAATTTGGAATGCTTTTTTGATTGGCATTGGAATAAAATGAAAAACACGTGAGGTTAAAGAGAGAAAGGAAGCAGCAGTTATTGGTAAATAATGAAAAAAAAAAAAAGAACTGAAGAGAATCGTAGTGAGCTACCAGGAGCAATTGGGAGAGTGGTAAAAAGAGAAATAAGAAATGAGAACAAAACTATTAAATAGTGTGGTTGTAATTAATTAAAAAGCAAGGTAGCTAGTGAGAAAAAGTGAGAGCAAAAGAAAAAAGAGAGAGAATGCCGAAGGAGAGAGACAGAACGATTGGGCCAGAGGGGAGTTGAAAGGAGGGGAGGGAGAGAGAGAGAGAGAGAGAGAGAGAGAGAGAGAGAGAGAGAGAGAGAGAGAGATGGGTAGAGAGGAATATTGTGGTTTCCTATTTGTTCACTCTAATTTTTATTGTTTAAAATCCGTCTCCCGAAGAAATTTCTCAACTTATCAGTCTACAGCCTCCATGCATGCTATGAGTGAGGCTCATGGTTGAGCAAAGAGATGTTTTATGTATGAAAAAAGTTATGATTCGTTTTCATCGTCTTATTTTAATATATGAAATCAATAAACTCAAAATGAAAGTGTTTTTTTCTGTCCTGCACCACTTCTCTAAACAGAGCTTTTTTTTTCTTTCTTTTTTTTTAATAACTTTTAAATATTGCTTTGCATAACAAGGTTTCTAATTCACAGATCTTAAATTGAACAGCTTAAAATTTATCTTATGTTTCGTTCCATAAAAATGATTCCCACTTATAAAATTAACATGACTTGTCATTCATTCTGTTCCAGGATGACTTTTAATTTTCATTTATGAAACAATGTTTTTTGTATAGATTTCTAGGGTTGAACCTTACTAGATTTATTTAATTGGACAAAAATTAATTTTCCTCTTTGAATGCCATTATTTAGAGCTCTAATATGATTACCATCATAACTTTGACATTTTCCAAACAAATATTCAGCGCCCATTAAAACCTCACTAATGTAGCCATAAACTGCTGTTAAACATGAAGATTGTAAAGTTTTTCTTAGTATAAATGTTTTTAAAAAATCAATGAAAAAGAACATTTTCAAATTATTTACTATTATTTTATCATATTGTTTGAAGCAGCCAGTCTCTGACACTTCCGAGTCAATCGAATGAAGAGAAACTAAGTCTCATTGACAGCCACTTCATTTTTCATGGGTTATGAAACTTAAGCCTCAAAAAGTTGCTTTTTTTGTTGCCTTTCCATTAAACAGAAAATAAAGAGGAAAGAAAGATAATGTGTGTGTGTGAGAGAGAGAGAGAGAGAGAGAGAGAGAGAGAGAGAGAGAGAGAGAGAGAGAGAGAGAGAGAGAGACAGATAGACAGACATAGACAGAGACAAAGACAAAGACAGAGACAGAGACAGACAGGGACAGAGAAATATAGAGTGAAACTTTGGACCAGATAAGATGGTAAAGAACTCAAATCCATGAATACTGGGTAAAAACAAAAAATTCAGTGCGAGCATCGTTGTAGGTCTTGGAAATGATAGCTTTTTATGAATGATAAAATCTTTAACTTGCATTTTGTTGATGGAAGTCTGAGGTGGTGGATTGTTTCGACTTTTAATAAAAAAAAATTCTTTGATACAGAAGGATCTTTGCTTCGATATTGCTGTTTTCTGAAGGGAATTAACAAAAATGATGACATTTGTGCTGTTTATTTATGTATAAACATGATTGCATATTTTTAATAGAAGAAGAAGATCGTATAGGCAATATTTGAGAAATTTCTGTTTGAATAAGTCAGAGAGATTTGGAAAATTAGCTTGCAAATCACAATTAATCGCTTTTATATTCTTTACATCGATTAATTTACACACTTTTTATTCATAGAAACTTTGAACTAAGTCAGTTCAGAAAGTTGCAGAGGAGTGCACGTTTCCTTTTTTATTAAAGATGTAAAAAATAGCTTGTAGATCTAATTCTAGATGGAGTTGTTTGGCTGATTTTTAAGTATTATCTATTCTCAAGAAAAAATACTTCGGCTTCTGTCATATCTCAATCAATTACTGGTGGAGAGAAGTTGAGCTGACACCATGAACAATTACTTACCCAACAGAATTAGTGTCTAAAATTTCGAGTGGCACCCTTTGAGTCCAATGTATTAGCTACTATATAATTATGAAACTTGCTTTTTGGTTGGATAACTCGACCGCTAAATTTAAAAGCTATACATGCCTGTTAAAATGGGTGGCAGGTGTTTTTAAACATGGATTGGTTCTTCTTTATATCGAGTTTCTTGACAATTCATTCATGGGTGCATATCTGATTAAATGATGTAGCTTGGTGCTCATGATCCAGCTACCAATATTATGTCTTTACAAAGAGCAGAACTTCTCCAGAAATGATTCCAAGACAAATAGTTCTTTCAATGCTGGCTATATGATTCTTTGTCTACATCAATATATTTAAGTTTCGAGAAAAACGCTGACTTAAGTTTATCTTCTTTTTTAAAGCGGGGCACGGGGGCTGTCTAGTGAAATAACAACTATCAGATAAGTTGTGGTGATCTTGAAAAATGTGAAGGTATCTCAAAAACTATACTGAGGAAAAACATTAAGATTATCACGACTGGGGTTGTTTTGCAATGGCCTTCATAAAATAAAGTAATGAAATAAATATCAATTATTAGCATGTTTTTCAAACATATCCTTATTTAGAATAGGAAGCCTTCAAAAGAACTGGATTTAAACCTTGAAATAAACAAAAAAAAAAGTATTGGACAAAAAGTCTTTATGTTTCAGTCGAAATCTTTGTTTTTAAAAAAAAAACCGATTTCCTTTTGTTGTTTGAAAAAAATAATAATAATCCTATTACCAAGAGAGAAAAATTTCTAGTTCAAGAAAGTAGACATAAAATGAAAGAGACGCGTTGTTACTTTTTTCCTTGGATGCTGATTATCTCTTGCTCAGCATTTTCTACATTCATTACAGTCTGGCTACAATGTCTAAGCAGATGCTGTCAATATCAATTTTTCAACTTAATATGTCTGTAGAGCATACATTTTTAAAACGTTCCAGTGTTTCGTTAACAAATTCCACACCTATTAAGGTTGGGAGAATGTAAGGTAGATTACGTAGGTGTATTTATGATTTAACTGATTTTAAATACAAGCATAGCTTTTTTTTAAGTTTCACTACTTAGTCGTGAAACGTTTATGCACATATTTATACAATTTATGCAGTTTGCTTAACTCGTATTGAGTCTTCTTGAAAAAAACTGCCAGTTTTATTTCATGCCGTTATTGAAGAAACGTAATTTAAAACAACTTTATGAGACGCTGAGAACAAAGTTTTTTTAAGGCAAACATAATACATGTATCGTTCATGTAGGTCTGCGTTAGCTGAAAATCAAAACGAAACCACAGAGAGTGAGAGAAGATGGAAGTTGAAAATCGAAATGTTCTCCTTCATTAACAGTGAATAAAATCGGGGATGTGTTATAGATTTTTTCTTAGCGATTTCCATACCTCCGACCTCCATCTGGTTGACTGAAGCAAAAACAGGCAGCTTTTGTCAGGGGCTTTTTATCTAAATTTAGATTTTATAGAAATTCCGATAACAGATAAAAGGTTGGCATCCTTTGTAAACTTTCGCTTCCGGGCTCTTGAATTGAAAACTAGATAGCGTTGACCCTTTTTTCGAAATATTTTATAGATTATTGTGATGAAAAATTAGCCACCTATTTTTTGCAGCCTTATAGTTGACAAAAAGATCTCTATTTCAAAGGGCGAAGCATATTTTCCCAAAACTATAAAGCCTACCATTTGAATTTTCGGGTAAAATGTCGCAATTATATAATACGTAACCGAAGTTGGATGGTGTTCTTTTTTTCTTTTATTGTTAAATCTCGATCCCCTCAAAACGTTTAAAATGTGTTTGTCCCTTTCATTTAATCACCAAGGGATCTAAAATACTTCTCTCATCCAATGATTGATGTTAAAGTGTATTTGAACATTTGCTTACGCTTCTATAAATGTTTTAACTCCGCCGAGACTAGAATTTTTTTCTTTCAACATCTAATCAGATTTTAACTATGCATATCTTTGTAAGCGTATATTTAATTGATTTAATAAACTTCCAGAAATCATTGATATTTATTTCCATGGAAAGTTATAGTCTTTTTATTTGAACAGAAAACCACTCGAACCTTAGTTTATGATGCTGAAATTTCTCATATCATTTTTATAAATAAGATCCTTTCCCTCTTTATCATGCTTGTGGTTTTAACTCCCGATAGAAAACAAGCTGTGATTCATGGCATTTCTAACAGTCATAAGTTGTACTCATTTCAGGAATAATTTCCTAATCTGCTCGCTCCATCAGTCTTCCGCTCCATTTACTTCCGACAAAAAGACAACTTCGATCGGACTTAAGGCGTAAGCCACTAGACAGCAAACGATTTTTTTTTTTGTTTTTACTCTTATTTGGAATACATTTATCAATGGTCGATTTCGACTAGCCTTGCGGCTTACCAGACCTTTGAGAGAGTTCGTAATGGAAATTTGATGGTGGAGTGAGCCGCCAGTGATTCAGGTTTAGGACTAGTAAGTGTAAATCTTCAAATCACTCTAGCCAACACCTTTGGCTGGCCATCTGTTACAAGTGGGCAGTTATGCGTGTCTATATGCGTAAAATGGCTCCATCCATGTCTATAAGGCATAAGAGATGCCTGATTATCTACCCTCCAAAAGACTCTCTTTTCGTGTCAAATAAACATACTCTATCTTATTTTTTTTTCAAGGTAACTGATGGAAGCGGTATCTATTAAGTTTCCTATTAAGTCTTCCCAGGAGAAAAAAAAAGAAATTGAAAAAAGCTTAGTTTCTGATTTCTAATTAAATTAATGAAAAGAAAAAAAAAACAATCCGCTTTCATCCAAGTTTCAAGGAAATAAAGAGAAATAAGACATATTTTAAAGTTAACCAAAAAGAAAAGAAAAAAAAGGCAATCAAGATAACATTTTTTTCTCAAACCATGGTTTTAAATTATATTTTGCAGTTAATGAATGACATTGTGAAACACTGCTTCGTTATCATTATCTTCCAAAATAATTTTTATTACTACAAAAAACTTGTAGCAATGTGATATGACATCAGTGCATAAAGGGAACTGACTCAAAACATTCAGTTATAGTTTTCACGAATCTTTTCGAAATAATTACATTATAGCCTAGAGATTCGCCAAACAGGTAGCTCGTGACTTAAATCTTCGACGCTCACAGATATTTGGTTTTTAAGAAAATTAGATTTATATTGAAAGCAACTACAGATTTGAGTAGCGCAGGAGCCTGCAGTTAAAAATGTTGTTCAAAGCATTGTTTCCGTCTTATCGTTGTCTTAAATTAAAAATTAGAAGTAGCCAAGAGACATAAGCGAGTAGATTCTATTCTATGTCCAGAAACTTTTAATTACATGTCCAAGGTTTACACATTCCAAGCAAAATTTGATCTATTTCAACACAGCCTCTTAAAGTTAGAAATAATCATGGTATTGCTTCCCACTAAGGGTTCTTAGTTAAAGTTTCTGCACAAAATATGATTCATGACCCTCAACACCAAGATTTTCCCAAGCATACAATATGAAACAATCTTGTTCTTTTTGTGCGTTGTGAGCTATGAATTAAGTTCTCTACTTTAGGAGTGGATCAGGATTTTTATTTATACAAGCATGAATACCTGTTCAAATGAACAGGATAGGAAGACAAATTATACACTGAAGAGGAGGGAATTGCAAAGTTTACAAATATAACCGGCTTGTATCCTCAGGAATCATACAACTACACTGAAGAAAAGTAAATAGGTTGGGAAGTCTATTATATTGAAGAAAAGTTAACCAGGAAAAAAAAAGATAGATCTCTTCTGGGGCCATACGACTACATAAACTTTACAACGATAACTCGATAGAGCCATACAACTACATAATCTGATAAAGGCAAAAAATGGAAAAAGAAAACAAAAAGACTTTCCAACAAATACAGACTAATTCCAGAGCCACAGAACTGCATAAAGAAAAGAAAACAAATTTTTCAATAATACATACTGTAACAGAATTGTCTCCTTCAGAGCCACTCATAGTACAGTTTTGAAAAAAATAGAACCTTGAAACATTGGAATTCTTCTCAAGTTGTCGTGTCATTCTTTAAATGAAGATTTATGAAGCGAAAATCTCAAGGAAAAAAGTAAACTAATTCTGGGTGCAATAGGTAAATCAGCCTTAGTTTTAGTTTATCTCTCCACAGAGAACTTATGTGGTGCTTAACTGACCCACAGAGGATACAATGTAATGTGGTAATATTATTTTTCAACAAAATAATGTTTTTCGAAAATTAAAGGCAAAAATATGATTATGTTCGTAAAAGAAAAAATGTGCGAACTTCTTCGTGTAAGCACAGCTGGGCAGAGATGGTAAGAATGAAACTGAAAGTACACAATTCGGCGGCAGATGTGAAACCGTCTGAAGTAGATCTAGATCTACATTTTATAATGTGAAATCTTATAAAAAATTTAAAAAAGTTGCTTGGTCATCTAGGATCTAGATGTTTACAGCAGTTAGACTCAGATTAGTTACTTTTAGACTTAGAAGAATAATTTTGTTTAATCCAAATCTAAATACAGATTTTTTAAACATTCATTATCATGTAGGTTTAAATGACTGCGTGGCTAAGAATTTCCGCAAGGCAGTAATTTTTATGCACTCAATGCGAAAGTTCACAACTTTCTAAAAAAAAGCGTTTAAAAGGATCTGAAAACAAACTGGAAAAAAAGTATAAAATCGGTCGATTTCTTTTGATTCCAAAAGGATTTAAATTCTGCATATTAATGTTGTGTCTCGAACAAGAATTATCGAGATATCTAGATTCTAGGTAAAGATGGATTGATGGGGGCATATATCAAAATCGTATCAGTAAAAGGATAGATATCCAGACCATTTTTAAGCCTATTTAATATATACATGCAACCAAGTCCCGGCAAATTGATACCAGCGTCCTGTTCAGAGAACGGAATTTTTAACTTGTACTTTTTAATGTAAAGCATGATATTTTCTATTTCTCCAAAATAGGAGGGTTTTAGATCTTCAGATTTCGCGGTCTATTCCAATCTCTGACAATGCTTCTAGTTCTTCTAGGAGAGTTGATTTTTAAGATTAGTGAGTAAATAATATTTGTTCCAAGATATAAGAGAGCTTTAATTGATCTTAGAATAGCAGAAAAGCTTTATTCTAAATTTACCCAAAAGCTTAACAAGAGTTCATGTGACTTTTTCTTCACGTATGTCCATTATTAATGCTTGCTTTATGATTATGGTATTTACCTTTTCAAGGAAACTTTGAACTCATACATTCTTCTTGATAATACTAAACAGCCTGTGTTACCTACAATGTGCTATTTACATTGTTGATGTTTATCATTCCAAGAACAATAGTACACAAAACGCTCATCTAGTCTTCTTTCTCGATGTTTAAAATATCTAAAAGTACCTTTCATTAGGCAGATACTCTGATTTGGATCCTTCCTTGATTATCATGACATGCATGAAGAGGTGCTGCAAGGTTCATCATTTAGGGTTGGTTTATATTGATTAAATGCTGGTCTTTCATCTCTCACGCTCAGAAACATGAGCCTGATGGAAATGAACGAATCCGACAACAAGTCCCTGGAGGAGCTGTTGGCTCTTTTGGACACGTATGATGGCGCCACCTATGTTAACAACGTCGTCCTGATGATCGTGTATGTGCCTGTATTTCTTGTGGCCGTGCTGGGCAACATCCTCGTCCTGCTGGTGATCTTCGGTGACGTTAAAGCGGCTAAAAGCTCCGCCAACTACTTCTTAGTCAATCTGGCTCTGGCGGATCTATTAGGTAAGTTTAATTGACAGCATTGTCAAAAACCCTCGACCCCAGAGAATACTTTCACATCAGAACACATGGTAGGGGTTTCAGAAGGGGTTGATTGAGAAAAAAGCAAAACAGTTTTTTTGCTATTGATAGTTTTGTATGAGGTCTGCCTCATTCCTCAGATAAGTTTTCAGTAACTCGTTTTGTAATTTTCTTGCAAAATATTAACTGCCTTATTCGATCCCTAGAACATTTACATAATCATTCTTCTTTAGCTTTGATTGTTCAAGGGTTTTGTTCATTTCATTTCGTATTATTTTCATTATCATCATCATTATTATTATTATTATTATTATTATTATTATTATTATTATTATTATTATTATTATTATTATTATTATTATTATTATTATTATTATTATTATTATTATTATTATTATTATTATTATTATTATTATTATTATTATTATTATTATTATCATTATCATTATTATTATCGTTGCTCTTGTTGTTTTTATCACTTTATAATTTTAGTAGTGTGGTTTTCGAACCATGAATTTATTTGTACATAAAACTGTACTCCAGAATTTTTTTACACATTATATTTCTTGGCATTTACATTCTATCTTTTGATCATGGCTAAGAAATTGGCTGCGATCAGTGAAATAATCAGTTTCTTTGTAGAAAGTTCCCTTAGGAACACAGATTTATATAAAAAGGATAATCGGATCTGTTATTTGAAATGTTAGAAAATCACAACCGTTTACAAAGATTTTCGACGGGGAGCGCGATGCAAAAAAAAAAAAAAAAGATAAAAAAAGAAAGGAAGAAAGAAAGAAAAAAAAAGAAATAAAAACAGAGCCTGATAAATTATTGATTTTAAAAATTTTAGTCAGATGCACAAAGATTAATGTCTGCAATTGTGGAAGATGAGATTAAGAGAAACGTTTTCATGTAGGGTTTGCGGCAGGTGACCGATCGCCTTGGAAACGAGCCAAAAAGAAACATGGCTCGAAAACAGCAGGCGATAGTACAGGTCAGCCGGTAGGGGAGTCGAATGGGAAATTTACATTTTTGCATGAATATCAATGTGTACATTTTTTTAAAATTCTATTTTAGTTTCTTTAACTGCTTCTTAGGGTAACTATGGAGTGTAATATTGAAACCCAGTTGCAGTCTCAAAGTAATAAAATGAACGTAACAATTAAAATATAAATGTCACTTTAATTATCGAATTCGACGAGGCATATATTGCCTTTCGCTTCTTGTTTTCTCTAAATCGATTTAGAATATTTGAATATTAGTTTGATCATATCCTTCATTTTACTAAAGCAATGAGAAAAAGAATCTAGCACGAAAATCAGACACACGCGCCAAACTAATGGAAGCAATTGAAGGATGTAAAGCCAGGACTTCATAAGGGTACTGAAAATTCTGGGAAAAAAAACAAAAACAAAAACTTCTTCCTACATATGTTTAAATCGATTTTAAATGGATAGAACATGAGATTGAAAGGTAGAGAGAAATAATTATGAAATATTTTTTTTTTTATTTTATTTGTAAGCAGAGAATAAAAGTTGATCACATTTTAGAGATGGAGTATGCAAGAATACGACAAAAAATAGGAAGAAGCGATGGGAAGGGATGTCAAAATAAATCTCGTCAAAAACAAAATGTGATGGATATGCGCCGAACGAAGAATGGAAGAGACAATCAAAGCAGATGAATTGTCCCAAAAAAAAAAAAACAAGAGAGATAAGAAAACTTAGTGTCCTACTTGATCATACTCAATGAACTTTATGTATTCTAAATATAGAATTAAATTATGTATAAAAAGCAAACCTGTTCCCAATTTTCAATATTTGTTCACAACCGCAAACTAATTCTGATTTCTCCAGTGAGAGAACGGCGGATATTTTACAGTAGGAGAACTCGCACTTTGATTACAGGGTTTGTGAAATCAATCCCAGGCAGCAGCTGATTGAAACGTTTTACAATCACAATTTTGCTAATAGTGAACGTTGCCGTGGGTTTCTGACATTCAGAGCAAGATAAGATATGCCATATTGTTTATATTCGGAGGAATGGTTGAGTAAAATTCTTTTAAACCAGTTTATAAAAGTTATTTGTGTTAAAATTTTGAAGGAGCTTTGTTATAGGGAAATTTTTGAATGTTTTACTTGATAAAAGATAGTCAAACACAATCAATTTATAGCAAAGTGAAAGAAGATGGAAAATAATTTTGCTCCTAGCAGAAATCTTTGGATTTAAGGTGATATTGATATTATACGCTTCAGTCTCTTTTTTAAAAAAAGATGTAAAAGTGGAAGAAGAAGAAGAAGAAGAAGAAGAAGAAGAAGAAGAAGAAGAAGAAGAAGAAGAAGAAGAAGAAGAAGAAGAAGAAGAAGAAGAAGAAGAAGAAGAAGAAGAAGAAGAACTCCGCCATTGGTAGGGTGATGAATCGCCTAGAAGAAGAGGAAAAAGAAGAAGAAGAAGAAGAAGAGGAAGAAGAAGAACTCCGCCATTGGTAGAGTGGTGAATCGCCTAGAAGAAGAGGAAAAAGAAGAAGAAGAAGAAGAGGAAGAAGAAAGAACTCCGCCATTGGTAGAGTGGTGAATCGCCTAGAAGAAGAGGAAAAAGAAGAAGAAGAAGAAGAGGAAGAAGAAAGAACTCCGCCATTGGTAGAGTGGTGAATCGCCTAGAAGAAGAGGAAAAAGAAGAAGAAGAAGAAGAGGAAGAAGAAGAACTCCGCCATTGGTAGAGTGGTGAATCGCCTAGAAGAAGAGGAAAAAGAAGAAGAAGAAGAAGAGGAAGAAGAAGAACTCCGCCATTGGTAGAGTGGTGAATCGCCTAGAAGAAGAGGAAAAAGAAGAAGAAGAAGAAGAGGAAGAAGAAAGAACTCCGCCATTGGTAGAGTGGTGAATCGCCTAGAAGAAGAGGAAAAAGAAGAAGAAGAAGAAGAGGAAGAAGAAGAACTCCGCCATTGGTAGAGTGGTGAACCGCCTAGCCCAGGGGTGGGCAACCTGCGGCTCTTTCATCGCTCTGATGCGGCTCCCTGTGGCTTTTGAAAATGATTAATGTGTATCTCATTAAAATATATTTTATTTTAGTTCGTTTGTTTTTAAAATATAATTCTAAATCTCCATTTCGCTTTCCGTACAGTCGTTCACTGTTTTCATTAATGCAGAAAAGGGTAGAAAAAAAAAAAAAAACAAAAAAAAAAAACAACAAAAAACCAACAAACGTTATAATTTTATGCAGTGTTATTTCATTTTATCTGGCAAAGGGTTTTGAGGCCCCGAGTGTTTTCTTTGAGTGATAAAGATTGCCGACCCCTGCCTAGCATGAGAGCTGCAGGAATTGTGCTTTGCTGGTTCGTAAACATTGAGGTTCGAGTCTCATACTGGGAGCCGTTTTATAGTGGATGGACGAGCTCTGTCTCTCAATCGATCAAACAAGTTTAACGAAAAAGATATCAATACCCGTATAAGATGAAAGGCTGGCTCTATCCATCTATAGTTTTCGTGTATCTACATATCTCAGCACTTTTCCTGTATTAAACATCGCTTTGATCCTCTGGCAATTGATTTGAATTTTACCTAATTACCTCGCTGATTGGAGTTACAGTTTTTCTGACCAAATCAATATCCTGTACGCGACATGTAAAGCAGCCAATAATGTTGCTGGTTAGTATTTCTAATGGCTAGAAAATCTTTTTTTATGTATATTTATCATTAGTATTTTGTAAAAAGGGTTCTTCGCAATAAACGGTTGTAAAGGCTCTGTTTTCTCTTTATATTCAGCATTACACAGAGAGAGAGAGAGAGAGAGAGAGAGAGAGAGAGAGAGAGAGAGAGAGAGAGAGAGAGAGAGAGAGAGAGAGAGAGAGAGAGAGAGAGAGAGAGAGAGAGAGGAGACGGCGAAGATTTTTTTACATTTCAAATGGAATTGATAAGTATTTGAAAACTAAAAATGTTGCACGTGTACAAACCTGTTTTACGACTCATGTCTTAAGTGGAAAAAGAAATCGGCTGGTCTTTTTCTGACACGCTGGCAAGTGCAGAAAATCAAATTTTATCTATTGCCGCAGGGACTAATACCGGTGCAGTGACATTGATCTGAACAAAAAAAAAAAAAAAAAAAGAAAAAGAGAAAGAAAAAAACGCTTTGTAGAATTCGATCCCGCTTTTGTAGTTGAGTATGTAACAAATTTTGCACGAGTAGCCAATATTCAATCACTCAGTGCTAGACAGGGTGATTGATGAAGGAAGAGGTATGGATGAAAAAAAAAAAAGCATTAAAGCTAATAGGGACATAATTTTTGTTTCCGCAAATTTCTGCAATATTGATGACGATAGAAGTTCGGTCCTTTTGATTTATGAAAACCAAAGTCCCAACAAAGCAAGCTAGCTATCTAACTTAAGATTTAAAGGGCTGTACAGTAAAAAGAATTCTACAGAAAGAAATTCCATGTCTTCTTTAAAAAGAAATACAAAAGGCTTTTGAGATTTTTAGTCAAATTGAATGAATGCATGCGTTTAACATTGCATAAAGTCTAATTGGACAGTTCTTAGACGTGATTACATCAGCAGGAAAGATCACTTGGAGACACAAATAGAAATTATTTCTTGAAGTTAGCCTTAAAGAGGCTTTTACAATATGAAATTAATATAGTTTTCAGTTTTCTTAAAAAGAACGTCACACGGATTTCACTATATATATATATATATAGAATTGCGTTATGAGCTAAACATTACGACAAGAAAATTCAAAGATTTTTGGAATAAAATGCTTTTTTTGAAAATTTCAAACATCTGAGCCTCTTCGAATTAATTCTATATCTGAAAACAAACTACACATTTTTTTTACTTGGATTCCACATAAAAGTGAAGTAGAGAGCCTCGTAAACGTAAATCGTGTTTGAGATATCTTACAGCTATTTATACAAATCGATACAAGTTGAAAATTATGTATTTAATATAAGCTTTTCCCCCCTATGTCAACAGTATCCACGCCTAATCTATGCTTCTATGTTACAAAAATTATCACGTGGCATTTAAAAAAAAAAAAAATACACAAACTTGGTAAAAAAAAAACAATTTTTGTTTTATGCACTTAGCCAGTCCAAACAGAGCAAGAATAAGTTGCATGTTTATGTTATTAAAGACAGACTGAAAGAAAAAAAAAAGGATAGACTGCTACATAAAAGATTAACAGGTAGAAGCATATAGAGACAGTTGTTTAAATGCAAGATAGGTAAATCGTCATAAAGAGCAACACTATGGGCAGAGAGATCGAAAATACAAATGAAGGAGAGAGTAGATAAGGACAAGTTTTATAATATAAAGATAAACGAGGTCCGAATGTTGGATGGATCGTATTTTTTATGTATATATATGCATGTATTTATGTTTATTATTTATATTGCTTTTTGTCGCAGCCACATAAAAGAGAAACAAAAATCTTTACATAAGAAGCATGATTTAAAATTTGTGTATTTCATTTCTTAACACTCAGATTAACTTTAAAAATCGAAAAAAACAAAAAAACAAAACAAACATAACCAAGCGATTGACGATGCTACTGAAAGTCTGGAAAACATCTCTAGCTTGCTCTTATGTTGCCCTCTTGCCACAAAATCTTTTACAGAGAATGTTTTTATATTGGGCAATCCAAGCCTGTTTGTCCGTTTATGCTTCAGCTTCTCTTGTAATAATATTCTTTACACTGGACATGCTTGAAGCTGCTCGCATCCAACAGAGTAAACAGATTATAACGCGGTTAAGGGATCGATCTAGAGCGATAAATAACACCCGTTGCAAACACTCGCATCAATTTACTTGTCAAGGGGTTACAGGATATTAGCAAATACAAAAAAAATTGAAATAATTGTTTATCATCCATGGACACGAGTTAGGGTTTTCGTCATTTCATCCTTGGATAATGTTTACATAGCAATACAGATTCCCACGGATTCCAAAGTTTGAAAAGAAATACGAGGTGAAAGTAAACCTTAGAAAAACTCATACGACAAGTCAAACCTCCATCATGGAAATAATAGTGGATGTATTAAAAACAAAATTATGGACTAAATCAGATTAATAATTATGTGATTTCTTGCCTTCATTTATAATGCGCTTCTTTTGAGCGCGGTTTTAGAATATAGTCAACTTTTACTCAAATGAAACTTTCTTTCTTGGACATAATATTTTACATTGACAAGACACTGGCCATTTTTTCGTTGCATTGGAGTACGTAGTTATGAACACTGCTCAACTAAAGAAGTCTGTCTTAACCTGTTAATTTCAAGTGAAGCAAAATTGATATAGTTCCTTCATTGCAGAATAAGATAATAAAATGCAAATAGGCTTTTATTTTGCAAAACTAATAATGACGCACATTGTTTGAAAAAGTTGGTACTGTCCTATACTTTACAACTCATCCTCGATGTTCTTGTTTAGCTTACTGTCCAATACTAACAGTCAGTCTGCATAGAAAAAATCTCACACCTTCCAAAGATATTTATTAAGGAGGAGCTGAAAAAAAAAGAATTCCCGTTGAGCACTCGCGGCCTTAAAAAGAGCCACCTATGCGAGCATTCTTATAGACCATTGCTGTTTAAAAGTTTTGTTTGCTCCAAAAGGGAGTACAGTGGCTCATATCGCCCTCCCAAATCATCGCAGACAATCGCGAAAGCGACCATTAATGTTGAGTGACTAGACATGAATTACAATGAAAGTCATGCCATTTACTACATCCGCTCGAGAAGAAACCATTGGTGCAGATCATAGCCAAAATATTTAGTATTGAACAGTCAGCCTATCCATGGAGGTGAAATGAAAATCTTGAGTTTTCAGTAAGGAAATAGGTGTGGTGTGATGTGATATTGTGGTCTACTTACATTGGAGCATTTGAAAGATAATTTTACTTAAGTTTCCTACTTCATTAACAAGATGGACAGAAAAATCTTTAAGTTTTTATTACAATTTATTTGCGATTCACGTAAGATAAAGTAAAAGATTAAGATCTGTTGTTCTTCTCTGTGTCTTGTGTCACAGGCTGAAAAATTGCAAAGTTATGACTGGGACGATATTCTATGATACAAGCAAGTAAACTAGAAGTCAGAAAGGAAATAGAAGAAGGGTGAAAATTTTTAAATACAATTTTTATTTACGTGAGGAATTTTTTTTAACTAAAAAGGGAAGATTTTCCAAAATAGTACCTGAAGAGTATGGTATAAATAAATGTCGAATGAAAATAACAAGAATATGGATTGTAATATGGATCTGATTCTAATAAACAATTTAAACTAAAAGCAAAGAAGTGAAAAGCATAAATGTGTTTGAGAAACCCATCTAGAATGTTGATTTATTTCTCTTGAATCGCTTGAGGTTATACATCTACACTTAGATTCGCACCGAAAAGAACTTTAAGCCCACGCCAATCAATTCATACCGAAATAAAAGAATTGAGAATCAAAACGGGGTCATGCCGATTTTTTTTCTTTACTCTCGAGAATTTTGCCAATATTTTTTGTGCTGTTTTTTACCGAGATAGGAATGTGGGAAAAGGTTTTGGACAGTCGTTGGTTGATATAGATGAGGGGTAACGAGACATAATAGATTGTGTTTTTCCAGTGACGTAGAGAGATTTTCCTAAGATAAATAATGTTTGCGTAAAACAACCAATAAAGCGTGAAGGTCAGAGAGATAAACAAGAAATGGCTCCTTCATTTTTTCCCACCATTCCTTTTCCCGTATGAAATGATCTCCATCGAGCTAGATAGTATTTGATTTGGTGGATGATTTAGTAGATACTCGCCCACATATACGTCCTGTAGCGGTGTATTGACATGAAAGAAAATACTATATTATAAAAATATTTCATTCCTTTTGTTAGCAGAGATTATTAGGTCCTTTTTCAGCCCAAACGCATTTTAAAAATATTTACATTGTTAAAAACCAAATACAATAAACGGACCCAAAAGTCCACAAAATTAAGGCTTAATTTTTAAAAAATTACATATGAAAAAAATCAAAAGAAAAGAAAAGTTAGTGGCCATGTATCGCTTTGGCATACTTTCCAGAGATTCATATATGCAAACTCGAAATACCTTTTAAGAATTAGAAGAAAAATTTCAAGTTTGTTCCATTTAACAATTGTCGATGCAATCTATCAAGAAATGCATGCTCAAACAGGCAAAAATGTTATCGAAAAAAAATACCATTTTCATGGAAAATTGCATATCCTAGCTTTGGCTCTAAAAATGCTCAACTCAAGTCGTGTCATGTAATCGATATCTCAGCACCGTTCTAACGTAACCGTCTAGCCAGTTTACATAGTTACAAAGTTCAAGTTATTTATAGTCGCTCCAAGATAGGGAGAGGGAGAGGGTCCACCAAACGCTTTGATAAACAGCTAAATTTTATGAGTTTAGAGCTAGATCTTTGAGTACTTTTTCTTTTTTAAAAGAAGCTAACAACAAGAAGAGCTAAATAAAACAAATTTGAAGATGAAGCGATGGCAACATCTGCATTGTAAGAAATAAGGATAAAGATAACGATAACAGCGATAAAACCATGTGAAGAGTTAGAAGGCTACTTTAATTTATGAACGAAAGGACACTACATATCTTCAAAATCTGTTTCAAGATCACTGTCTTCAAGTTCAACATTATATGGTGCAATAATAAAAGATTACACTGTCACACAATACAGTTCGTTCTAGAAAATTAATATTAATGCTTCTAACTGAAACAGCACTTAACATGATTATTGTTTAAGTGTAAAATAAAATATACTTTGCTTGAGGTCTGGAAATAGGTTTTTTTTCTACCGGAGCATTAAGAACCAGTCAGTCCCAATCTATGATTTAAAGTGTTTTCTTGTCGTTGGAGTTGTCGAACAAAGCATAGCTTTCACATTTTTTCCCGATTTTCCATTAATTTTCCTTTTCCATAATGGACGAACAACGAGAGCAGACTTCGTGATCTGCTTCTATTTTTAGATTCAAGACACGAGGTTAAAAGTTAAACACTCAGAGACACTGATGGAAACTAATCAAGAGCTAGATGAAAGAGTGGGTATGGAAATGTAAGAAATAAGTAGATACATATGCAGACACTCAGAGATTAAAGAGTATCAAAAGAGATTGTGTGAGTGAGACAGAGAAAGAGAGCGAGAGAGACAGAGAGAGACAGAGAGAGAGACAGAGACAAGGGAGAGATGTTGATGTACTTGGAGAAACATGATTTTCCAAGAGAAAATGCTCTTAATTTTGGAAATGTAGAAACTGCAGCAAGAAGTCCAAAATAGAGAGAGAGAGAGAGAGAGAGAGAGAGAGAGAGAGAGAGAGAGAGAGAGAGAGAGAAAGAGAGAGACAGAGACAGGGGATAGAGATGTTGATGTACCTGAAGAAACATGATTTTCCAAGAGAAAATGTTCTTAATTTTGGAAATGTAGAAACTTCAGCAAGAAGTCCGAAATGAATTTCAGTACAACCTATAAGACCATTTGATTGAAGTGGAATATTTTTGAAGTCCGCGCCATAAGCCTTTTCAAGCTAAAATAGTTAGACTTATATCTTTGGCGCGGCATCTGCCAGCGTGATAAAAGCCTGTCAAGCCCGACGATTAACTAAGTGGTTCATAAAAGTAGTCAAATGACACGAGAACAGGTCAGCTCTTAAAGTAGGGTGTCAAGGAAATATCGAGCCCAACAAGTTTAGGGTCGATGTCCGCTACAACTCTTCGGATTTCTCTTTATAGGTGAATCCTCTAAAATTTTAGCAATGCCGTGTGGTTGGTAAAAAAATCTATTTTTTGTGATATTTTGTCCTCATGCAATCTTCTTGCGATTAATTCATACTTTTTGATTTCCTCTTCATCAGTTCTATCTGTAATTGCCAAAACCTTTGAAAAAGATTGGCTTTACTTATTGTTTGAGGACCTATGACTGATTGATTGTCATATGCTTTCTTATACAAAGCTCATGAGCTGAAAAATCGTTAGACTCAAGTAATCGAGTCGACGATGTGGACACACATAAGTAATTTTTTCATTGATATTCAAAGTATAAAGACAGGTTTGGTCAACTTAGAACATAAAAAACCTGACCTCTTGTAATATATACGTTTCAATTTGAGATTATGACGGTTTAAGCCAAGTTTTCATTTGAATCAACTGTTTTATCATAAGCTTATGATCAGTAAACAAATAGCATGAGCGAACTTATGCTTGTGATCTATAATCTCCAATAAAATGAAAAGAAACTTATTATCCAGATTAAAGGCTTACTTAAAATATGCTCCAAAATACTTTCAAAGGTTTCAGATTTCCCTTAGGTTTCTATAAGAAAGTTTGGTTAACATACCTTTTTATGCTGCATTGGACATAAGTATCATTAAATAATTTTAAAAGCTTAAAGTATTTCTTATCAATTTCTGCTTTGGTAGGAGCCTTCTACTCATAGGTGTATAAATACTAGAAATTTGAGACAAAGTGTTTATTTCGCCTAGTATTATACAGAAACGAGGAATTACAGTTTTCTTCTTTCCGGCAATTTAGAAGACTGAGATCTATGATGGTAGTTAAATTTAGTGCCCATAACGTTAGCTGTAATTTTATTATTATTATTATTATTATTATTAAGGCCTTCCGCTAGGAGTGTCGTCCGACCTCGCAGCTTCGGCAGCCTTCTTTATGTCTGCGGTGAGGGTAGTCCATTCTTGTCTTCTTTCTGCAATCTTTCTTATTGTTTCCAGGTTTTTTTGTGATGTGGGAGAGATGCTCCGATTTTGCAGTATCTTGAGATCGTTATTGAGAGTCATTGGGAGTGTGGTGATCGGCCTACCCCTGGCTCGCTTGGCATTGTCGTGGAAATAGAATGCCATAGCTTTGTTGGCAGGGATCGATGGTTCTCGCCTAAGTACATGACCGAACAGCCTCCACCTTGCTTGCATCATTTCCAAAGAAATTGGGGTTTGTTCACATTTTTTGTAGAGGGACTTATTTGAAATTTTTGTTGGGTATCGAATTCCCAGAACCCTGCGCAGCTGCTTTCGATGGAAAGAGTCCAACTTTTCTTCGTCTGTTTTGGTCAGTGCCCATGTGCCGCAATTGTATAACAGAACTGACCTCACTAAGGTGTTATATAGCTTAATTCTTGTGTGCTGCTTGGTTTTGTCCGCTTTGTGCCATATCTGTTCCATCTTGTTCAATGCTATGTTTGATAGGTGTTTTCTGTGTTCTATGTCTTCTTTACTGCCAAGCAGTGAACCCACTTTCAATTAGCTGTAATTTGCAAAAAAAAAAAAGCCATCTCTGACTCGGTACATGTACATTTGTGGCTGGATTGGCTATACAATCAATAATGTCTAAATAAATTACAATCTAAGTTCAAAAATTAACAGAGCAAATATTACAATTATGGACAAAAGATAAGATTAACATTGCGTTATATTTATCACATGATAATTTTGCAACGCTAAGAAAAAAGGTCTTGTTTGAAAAAAAAATGATTAGAACACGACAAAATATTTTCCACCGAAAGAGAAATTCTGGATTACAGCGGAAGCCATACTACGTCAGATGTGGGTTAGCAAATGAAACCAAATCAAATGTAAAGACCCTCACAATTTCTAGTATTTGAACAAGCTTTTCAGGCCCAATGCGATTTTCTACACAGTGTGCTTGTGAAAATAAATTCACAAAATCATCTATTTAAGGAGCTTCTTTGTGATAAAGCTCTAATCGAATGATTTTTCGAGAAAAAAAAGAAAGTTGAAACTATAAAATCCCTTTGCAATATACAAACGAAAAATTTGCGGATGTTACTTACAGTTTATTCAAAATGACTTGCATATGTGAGTGTAGGCTTATGATGTACTTTTATTTTTCTCTCTCTATTTGCAACTTGCTTTCCTGTTCTACGTTTATGAGAAAATGCAGATCTAATAACTTGAGGGAAAAAAGCATGACATCCCGTCACCAGTAAATCAAGGTCCAGAGAGGTACAAAAATTGGTCTATAGCCTTTTAGAAAAATTCCTGATCCTAAAGATAAGAACTCAGTGTTATATTTTGTTTACATACTATTTGATCTTTTCTCCTCTGTAGAACCCTATGACCCCTTGATTTGCATTTTTAAGTCACCTAATCAATAAAAAAGTTACATATATCAAATTAAACATGTTATAAGAATGCATATATCTCTCTGAGTATATCCGAATAATAAGAACGCTCATCGTGAGAAGCAGCAAAAGTTGGGCAGTTTATAACGTGAAATATAGCGCTTTTTTTCACACAGCAATTATAAGGCGCTAACACTTTTTTTTATTTCCACAATCAGTTTAAAAAGAATGGTATATTCCACACGTGAAGGCATTAAACCTTAGTAAATAGCCGTGTTTGTTATTAAAAACAACTTTACGAACAAAAAATGCTCTAGAAAATTAAAGAAGTGTTTAAATATTATTGTATTACTTAAAGTTAGAGAGTGTTTACTTCTTTCGGCAAAATTGTGCAAATCAATAACAATGTATGTGGGTAGGCCTCCTGTAGTTCATGTGGCCTTCATCACACCCCATGCATTGATGTTAAAAAAAGAAATTTAATTTGCTGCAACGTTGCCCGCGCTGAAATTTTTTTTTCAACAAATTTTTGTTGTTGTTGCTGTGCTTCTCCATTGATCAAATTAAGCTCAACTTGGCTCTGAGATTTATTATCATCAAACACAAAAGCAGCATCCTCAGAATTGCCCCCCCTAATGTAAGCTTACGTCGCCACTTCAATGGAGATGAATGACTCATTTTCATGCCCAGCCCACTTAGCACAAGGATCTTATTTCTTATAAATTCAGGTAAGGCTTAAGCAAAAGGGCGAGCAGAGACAGAATTTTAAAGCACTCCATTGGTCACTATTTCCATCAAACTTTATTTTGCTTACATAGTTTTGAATTTTGATAAGTAGAAAGTATTAAAATTTAATAAGGTTATGAAGAGGCAAGCGAGACAATGATACATTGCAGACTTCAGTTTGGTAGAGTTTTTTCTATAAATCCTTCGAAATGCTTTTAAATAATAACCTTGTTCTGGATTTAACTAACTTATCTTTCCCATATTACTGGGAGATTGCTTTTGAGGATTTTTAAAGTCTAGGCTCAAAAAAAAAAAGAGAAAGTTTGAATAATGGATTATTTCTTTCCTCTCGATGGGTAGAAGTGGAAAAATAGATGTTTGTGCGTGAGTCGAAAATGCTGAAGGTAGAATAATTTCAAGCATTATAAAGGCATCCTCTTTGTCACAGATTTTAATGTAATTTAAAATTTTTTATTTCAATCAATCAGAATTGACAATTTTTAGGGAGTCTCTGATTAGTTTAAGAATAAGCCATTGGTTTTTTCCTCAGGCTGTTTTAAGTATTTGTCAGTCAGAGACGAATTGGTCTGTACAGCTGACTGAATTTATTTCCAAACAATCTTTATCACACAACTGGAGAATGCCTCGGGCAAAAACTATCATTATGTCGTCACTGCACACTCGGTGTGTTGACCTATGTTTACCATTTTTACTGGTACTAGATTTTAAAAAAATAATTCCGAAAGAATCACAGTCTGCATTCGATTAAAAAAAAATAAAAACATCAATCGTTAAATTTGACAAAGAGAATGATAAGGGAAAATATCAGATTCAATATTGGCTGTGAAAAAATTTGTATACATAAATATTGAAATGGTTTTGGCAGATGATGCGATTTTTATATTTGAAAATCAAACTGTAACTATTAGTAATGGAATGATTTTTCCAATTTTACATTATTCCTTTTTGGTTATATGAATGAATGTAGCCAATATTAGCGGCAGCCTGAGACTTGGGTCCGCCACAAACATCTTTAAAGATATCGGTGCTGGCTCTCTAACCCCACAGCCACCGGCGATCTCTATAATAAATTTTTTTTCTTTCAAGAGAAGGAAAAAAATCCTGCCATGCGCATTTCTTACTGAAAGATAAAGACACTAAAAAATTAATAATAGTAATAATAATAATAATAATAATAATAATAAAAATAATAATAATAATAATAATAATAATAATAATAATAGTAGTAGTAGTAGTAGCAGTAGTAGTAGTAGTAGTAGTAGTAGTAGTAGTAGTAGTAGTAGTAGTAGTAGTAGTAGTAGTAGTAGTAGTAGTAGTAGTAGTAGTAGTAGTAGTAGTAGTCATACTACTACTACTATTAATAATAATAATAATAATAATAATAATAATAATAATAATAATAATAATAATAATAATGATAATAATAATAATAATAATAATAATAATAATAATAATAATAATAATAATAATAATAATAATAATAATAATAATAATAATAATAATAATAATAATAATAAAGTCGAGTTATAGTCGAATTTTAGTTAACATATAACAGCTTCAAAGTAAGACATTGAGGATCTGGAATACATCCGGGCTAATGAATCCATCTAATATTTAAATCATGACGAAATTGCTCTAAAATTAAAAAAAAAATTCTCTCCTGTCTACGGTGAAAAATCAAATTTGTCATTATATTCACTTTTAAATGATCCTCAATTAATCTTCTGAAAAAAGCACCCAAATGTTCAGATATACAGATTACTCAGCAGTTGACGAGAAATCGTGAATTTCATTATCTTTTTTTTTTCTATCAAAGAAAGATTTCATAGTCAATTTACATTTTGAATCAGTTATCACCTGAAGAGAACTGACTGCCAAGCACCAATCGCACCAAATAAGAAAAACAGCAACAAAAAATAAAACGAAACAAGGAGCAGTGAAATAAACGAGAATCTACCTGTTCAATTTTTAGCTATGACCATTTTTAGATCGTAACTAACAGTTTTATGGATAGGAAGGAAATAGCTATTGAATATTGTGGAAAAATAGCAAAGATGTTTTGTCGATTTACAGCATTATGTTGGTTCTTATTCAAAGGATCCTCCTTATGACAACAAAGATCGTTATTTTTTTGCTAAAGGCAAATAAATACATGAGGGATTGTCTGTTTTTGCATTCCTAATTTGTTCTTCAACATGAAATGACAACAAAAATAACTATAATGATTTCGACTTTATTTTAATGTCTCGTCTCAAGTTTTTTTTTTACTTGCCGATTATTATCTCCACTTTTACAGCGATTTTTCATTTTTAAAAGTACCATTGCAAATTATTTTAAAAGCAGCGTTACAAAAAATAATTTTTATCCTCATAACAGTACCACATTAATCTGGAAGTTTAATTTTAGGCTTTGAGTTGAGTGTGTGTTGCTAAAGACGTGAAAGGTAATCAGCAGTCAAGAGCAATTTTTATAATAGTCCATGAAAAGGTCTATCTCTGAGCGTATATTTCTATCATGGTAAAGCAATGTTTGCTACACTGTTATCAATTTGGAGAAGAAATCAAGCATTAGCACACTATACTGTGATACTGATAGTATGGTTTATTCCATTCTACTATCCACCCAAATTAATGTGTAGGAAAGTTCTATCTGACAGGCTTGAAAGTTGAGCAGAGCACTCGATTTTTCTTGGCTTGTAAATAAAATGTATTGAAGGGTTTACTTGATCCCTACTCCCTTGATATTCTTTACAAATCGTTAAACATTATGCTTCTAAAATCAAATGATAGTCAAGAATCCATAAGAGAAATAACTTTTATAAACTTTTTTTTAACCCGTACACCTACAATATCTTTATCCATAGAGTGTTCTTTCCATCAGAATCGAATAAATTATTCGTTCTTGATTTTTCTAATAGTTGATGTGAGATCCAGGCAAGCTAGGCTGTTATTCCCATATTTGATCTGACTATAAAAGTATCGTCTTACTATTACATCCTTTACATTTTGGATGCAGAACGCAGGAATTGCCTGGGAGATGAAACATCGATAGTGTCTTACAAAATTGGTTCTTCAAAAGCTAATGGGCCGCTATTTAGTTTATGGTGGATACCTTCGTCGTTAAGAACATTAAAAATAGCTTATTGCGTCCAATAAAGCGTTGCAATTGTTAGAAGTATTCAAGGCGTATATCTACAGAAATGTTAAAAAAATTTTTTCAGTAAGAAAACGAGAAAAAGGGGATATTTGATTGAGTTTTCAACCTCGAACACTTAAAAGAGTTAATGGTAGTAATATGAACACCGCTGAAGCAAAGTTTGAAACATTTCGTCTTCCCAAATACTCTGCCTCTTACATTGAACAGAAAAAAATGTAACACAACACTACATACTAGATATAAACCAAGTTTACTCCAACAACAAAAAATAACGCAATCCTTTGAATGGCTTTCGCCGTATATTTCATGATCATCAAGACAAGGAGAAATTCAGAAAGTGAGGGAGAGAGTTAAGCAAGGATGAAGATGGAGAGATATGAAGAGAAAAAGATGATGTAGAGAGAAATAAAGAGAAAAAGATAATGTACAGAGAGATAAAGAGAAAAAAAAAACTAATAAACAGAGAGTTAAAGAGAAAAAGATAATGAACAGAGAGATAGAGAGAAAAAGATAATGTACAGAAAGATAAAGAGAAAAAAATAATGAGCAGAGAGATAGAGAGAAAAAGATAATGAATAGAGAGTAAAGGGTAAAGAACAGGGTAAAGAAAAATAAGAAAGTGAAGAGAAGAAAGAGTATCTTAGAGAGTAAGAGAGAAAAAGTTTGGGGTGCAGGTGGAAAGCAAGAATGAGCTGGCCTGGAAACTTGGAGTAAAAAGCCATCAAAATCTAAAGTTATATGCATATAATGCAGAATTGTGGATCCGAGAAACTGGCAACCAGTTGTTTTCTTCCTTCATTTCTTCAAAACGTGTGAGGAGTCTAGGTTGTACTGATAAACTTATGTACAAAAATTATCGCAGACAATCCACTCTCCTGTTTTAAGGCTAAACTTGTTCAGGTTGATTATTTTTCAACTTATCTATAGGCCAATTTATTTTGCTAATCAATGTAACACAATTATTCAACTTTAAGTTGTATGTCACTTCTGAAATGTAAACGTGAAGTTATAACCAACATTTTCCTATAAAACGCGCACGATCTGTTTTCTCACAACCTCTCTATAGCGGTGTCAGGTGTGAGATGAACAAGTTCGCCTCTAGCATACAAATTGTCCAGCTCAACCATGCGAATAAGGGGAATCCCGCAACAATTTGATTTCTCTGTGTATATTTGAATATCCCGTGTTACTTTCACCAATTTGGCGTTGCCTCATGAATAAAGTAATAGATTCAATCTTAATCCGATATAAAATCCCGAGGACAGTTGAAAAAAAACATCGAAAACACTGATAAATAATCATAGTTGGACACAAAAGAGTGTAAATGGTAAGGAAAGTCTCTATTTATACTGAATGTCATTACATTAGTTTTGAGTTATTCTCATCATTTCCCAACAAAAGGACCAGTATAATGAAACAAACAGAAGAATGATAACATTAAATTTAGACAGATTTCGTCTTAAAATGATTATCAAATTTATCGCGAAGAATTGTCAAAGAAAACATATGATAAGTGGCCGTCTGTATTAGATTTTTGGGATTTACAAAAAAAAAAAAAGGCAATCAAGACAACAACAACAGCAAAAAAAGTTAAAATCGACTGAACAAAGAAAAGAAAACCATACCTTCGCTATATAAAGTATAGATGTAATAGCTTCCAAGAAAATGTAATATTTTTTCATGAAATTGCAGTTCTCGTGCAATCTTCAAAAAAATTTAATCCGGCATATAATTATTGATTAAAGCTTAAAAGGAATTTTAACACGGATTTGTCTGAAACAGAATGATGCATTAGTGATTTGGAAATTGTATTGCACTGAGGTTATACTTATAGCTAGATCAAAATTTAAAGACAATTCTCACATTCCCTCAATTATTCCAACCCAGAGATCATATTGAAACAATATGTAGCAAAATCGGCGTTGAAAATCTTACAACAACAAAAAAACTACAGCTCGACTGCAGTGTGTATACGGGGCAATGAGTTGGTTTAATGTTCCAAACAAAGTGATATCTCTATTTTGAAAGAGTCGATAATTCTGAAAGATTGTTCTTTCTGGGCACTAAATATATTTGTTTGGGCCTAAATCTTCATTTTTATCTCTGCCAAAATATCACATTACAATTCTTAAAAATGAATAGATAGCTAATTTTGAAAAAAGTACAGTTTTGGTGTAAAAGTGAACATAGAAGCGAAATGGTTAAATAAATACGCTTTAAAGATATAAGTTTTAAGTACTAATTCAATCTATCAATATCTGCATTCAGCAGAGAAATCATTTAAGTTGGGGCATGATTGTATAATTCTTTGTTGAGGGAAGTAAAATGTAAGTTACAGTAGTAATGTGTTCATTCTGTTATTAAACTTTATCCCCAAGATTTAAAATAGATTTGAATCTAAGTTTACTTTAAGGCTTATATTTAGATTTCTATCTGAGTTTACTTCAAGGCTTAAATCTAGACTTCAATCTGAGTTTACTTAAAGGCTTAAATCTAGATATCAATGTGATTTTACTTCAATGCTTAAATCTAGATATAAATCTGAGTTTACTTCAAGACTTAAATTTAATTTAGATTTCAATCTGAGTTTACATAAAGACTTAAATCTAGATTTCAGTTAAACTTTCAATAAAACATACAATCTCTCAGCAATTGAACTAACTTTTTATCGTGATGGTTTATGAGAACGACGCATTAGTATATAATTTTACTCTGTTTGCAATGATACAATAAGGACAAATCGCGATATTTGATAAAAAATAAATTTCAATCAACAAATGCGCCGGAAAAGAAAAAAAATCATTCTAAGAACTTAGTAGAACACTGCATAAGAACCTTTCTGAGCTAGGAATTAGATTTTAAACTATCGCCAATAAATCTCATTTTTTTTGAGTCTGGGTCAAATATAAAACCCAGGCCTATCTGACCTTGCTGTGATTTCCTCTCCAATATCATAATTAGCTTTAGTTTGGACATTTTAGAACGAAAATGATTACTCAATCATAATGTATTCCGACCCTTGGCGCACAGCAGGCATTGTATTTATATTATTTATAACTGTTGTCACTGTTTTAAGATTTACAGACGAGTTTGAGAAATTTCACAAGTTATCTTCTTAAAAATAAAAGGCTATTTTATTCTTTAGGAAAATAACTATTTGAAAATAAAATATTAACACGACCGGTTTAGATTAAGGCACCGGAATTCAATTTTCTAGCTGCAATCATTAAATAAATATCAAAAAATAAGTTTTGATTAACTTCACTTTTACAGCTTTGCGCAGGCTTCCAAAAATATTTAAAAAAATAACAAATAACTATGGAAATTTGGCTAGATGGTTTATAAACCAAACATTTAATTTTGATCATTTTTTTTTTTTTAACTTCTTTTTTTTTTTTGATTAGGACGAGTTTCAGTAATTTTTTTATTTGACGCGTGATGCATGGTGACAGTCTATACAAGAGCCAAACTTTTGTGTTTGCTAGTATTTGTTATTTATATAAGTAAATATTGATTGTGTATAATTTCATAAAGATGGTTGGTTTTTACGATGACAATTTACAGGATTTTAATTTATAGTCTATCATGATGAGCAACGTTATAAAAAGAGGGAAAAAATTGAAAAGATAGTTGTTTCACATTTCTAGTGATTATTTCTATATGTCTGATTACTAGAAATTGGCACGATTAAAGCTTTTTGCCTAATAGAAAAAAGACATTAACACCTGAAGTTTCTGAAAATGCATATTATAGTCCGCGACGTATCATTTTTAGATGTTTACTTTCGTAGTATTGTCGGTCGATGTACTTTCAATACTTTCATAAATCTTTCTTTTACGTCCTCTTGTCACAAGAAATGTACTTTTATACTATTTTCACACGTAAGTAATAATTCCTCACATTGCTGTTCCGTCAGGCTTTATTTGATTTGAGAAATATAAATGAAATAGTCTTAAGAGCATAAGTTTTATAAGTAAGCTGTCGGAGTTTTAAACTTCAGCTTCCTCAACAGTAAGATGATTGCCTAGGATATTCTTGTGCAGTTTCTAGAGCCTTGACATTTTGGGATGACAGTCAAATTGTCTTGCACTCTTTGGTGCTCAACCATTCTGCTCTCCAAACAAATTGGGAAAGACCGAAAGGATCACTACAATAGTACAAACACGCACCGTGACATCTCGATGTTACTCTATCTATCCAGTCACTCATTGTAATTAGACTGTTAGTGCACTGTGTCCAGCAATATCAGCACTGCCACCCAGTCTTCTCTTGCTTGAGAACCATTTTTGCCAAAATCGAATCTAGGATAGGAGATAGCTGAAGAAATAGAAGAGATCAATATTATTACTGAAATGCTGAACTTCCATGGCAAGATCAGGTTAGATGTAGTCTTTTGAAAGCTCTCCTTAAATATTGTAGCGATGTTATCATTGGACTCATATTCTTTATAGAGAAAGTATCTCTGCCATGGCTGGTTATGTCAAAGATTCACTGCACAGAAAATAAAATTTTACTTCTTAAGCCCGTCCATTTTACTTTTTTCCCTCCAGAGGTCCGCGAAAGAAACGGGTGGAGAAAAGGGGAAGAGAGTCAGAGACAGTTTTTCATTGATTCCATTTGTCATCAGCAATTTTTTTAAGCTTAGCTATTGTGATCAACACAAAAACTCAACAAACATGGTTTAATCTTTGCCTTGAAAAAAAAAACACGGCAGCTATTTACGATATCCAACCCGGAAGAGATTATAGCAAAGCTTTTATTCTTTTTTCGTCTTTTTCTATTTTAAAAACAGGACCCCTATTCACACTTTTCTCGCCTATTTGTTGATCACGTAATTACTCAGGAGAAACGTCTGTTCATTTCATCCTTACCTTACCTTACTGCCCTTTTTGCCGTAGGCATATGAACAAATGAACTCTTAGAACATGTTATGGAAACATTTTATGCAAAAAAACTTTCAGTCGAGATTAACCTATATTTTTTTTAACTCGCATCGCCTATTAATATGATACTTAAGAAAATTTTAGTGGAATTTGAAGTTGATTCCAGATTGCTATTCCCATAAAAACATTCATGAGTCACAAAATATTAAATGTAAATAAAACAAAACAATCAGAAAACAATCTTAAATTGGAAAAGTCAACCAATATAATGTAATTGCTCTTTGTGATAGTGACGGGATCATATTGCCCTAATTTTAAAAACTTATGGACTGTAACTTTAAAAAGCCATTGATAATTTTAATATGTAATTACACGTTCGAAAAAATGGTTATCTTAGAGCTACCAGGGTAATTTCCCCAATGCAAGATGACAATATATTGCTCTGGTACCTTTCAATAAAGTTCTACTGAAAGTCACATTTCACTACCAATCTCAAAGTTCTCAGTGCTTGCTTAAATATTAGATTTTTTTGCCTATACGTCATGAAAAATGCCTTTTCGCCAAAAGAATCTTCCATATGCGTTACTTAATCAATACGCAAGATTTTTTTTCATAATGTACAGGTTCTACAAAAAGCAATTCTCTTAATACTATGTGGTCTAGACATATGTGGAAAGGGGAGTAAAATTAATATCATATCCTTGTAAGGTTACTTTTATGTACAGAAATTTGCATTTGATTTATCAAGGGTATTATGCAATACTGTAGAATTACTCGTTTGCATTTGAACTACCAGGGCGTTTTAGACCAACAAATAGTGGCGAAAAATACTTCATGTATAAATATATATAAAGTAGAAATATCCACGCTATTGTTTTAAATCTTATTTTTCTCTATAACCACGCTTCCTATCTCTGTCTCGCCCAAACTCACTGTCTTTGTCTATCTTTTCTCTCTTTCTCTCTTTCTTTCTCTCTCTATCTGTCTATCTATCTCACCATTTGCTAAGTATTAATCAAGTAATTTGCTATCAACCTTTAAATAGATGAAAAAAAAAATTCAGCAACTCTTTTTAAAGATGTTGACTTCAAATATAACGATGATCAAGAACACTTTCAATAGTTACTTGTATTCTTGCTTGTTAGTTAACAGTCAAGTGTTTTGTTTGTTTACATTTTTCTTTATCATAGCGATAGAAAGTTTAACAAGGATGATATCAAAATGCAAACTTGAGACAAGCTATTGGAACGGACGTCAATTCATATGAAATACATCTCATACAGGGTACTTACATCTTTCCCTGTCCTCTTGATGTTGCTGATGTAAATCACTTCACTTACTTTTTCTATTGATATTTCTCTTGGCTTTTTTTCTGTCTTGGATTGCCTCTGACAGTCTGTGTTTATGTTTCAGTATCTTTCTCTTGATCCTTCTCCCGCTCCCCCCCCCCCACCTCTTTTTTTCGCTCTCTTCCTAAATTATTCATCCCTCTGTCTTTTATAGCTTAATATCTATCTATCTATCTATTATTCTATACGTCTGTACATATAATATAAATTATATATATATATATATATATATATATAATTATAGTTTGAAGATAAGTTGGAATAATTGATAAGAGTGCTCAACTGTGGGAGCATTTCATATATATATATATATATATATATATATATATATATATATACACACACATTGATAGGTAATTAGATATTTAGAAGCTTAGAAAGATAAATAATTACATAATCCTCTAAGCCCCACTTTTTATAGAGACTAAATTTAACAGCTGCACATAGAAAAAAATGTTTTCTGAAGTTCCTCCCAAATTTCTTTAAAAAAGATTTGCTGTAAGTTTTGTCTCGTCATTATTAATATCAATTTCTGCAGACAGGATAATGAATTCTTACTATTTGTTTTGTAGAAAATTATGGACCCGTTTATTATTTTTCCTTTGTTCAGTAATGGTGGTGGTCGAGCGAAAAGTAGATTACTTTTCTATATCAGAACGTGGAAGCGTTGCAAATTGATGTTTTTTTTAGATCCTATATATATATATATATATATATATATATATATATATATATATATATGTGTGTGTGTGTGTGTGTGAATCTTTACTCTGTTTTTTACCTCTTCATGTTTCTTCTTTTCGATGTCAAAAATAATATTCGCCCCTTTTTTCGCATTACAAGTTTGAAATTTAGCAGTTCCTAACCTTGACGCATAAAACGCCGCTGTTGTCCAAAAATATGCTTTATTTTTCCCTCAACCTATTGTCTTCCTGGTTTATGTTTTCCTAAGCAAGACGGAAAATACACGGAATCTAGCAATTAAGTCTATGGGATTTGCATTTTAAATAGAAAACTTACCTGGTTTAGAAATTCAAGTCTGTAAAAGTTTTTACGCCAATACCTGAACCAATAAATTATTTCAGGCCTCTTGAGATTTATATATCCTATTGTTAGTTCGCGTGATACACGTCTGAAATTTTTGGACGGGAATTCGTAAGATGCTCGTCCATTCCATCGGTGGAATTGTATAAATGTATAACTTTATTATCAACTTTATAGTTTTTAGTTGTTTTTTTTTTTTTGTTTGTTTTTTTTTTTTGTTATAAAGAATACACATAAGGATTTTTCATGTGATTATTTGACTACATGGAAGTATGGATTGGAATTGTCATCTTTAAATTCTAAACAAAACCAAAAGATCAAGATATCAAGTCATGGAAGGATAGAAGGACATAATATTTATTCAAAGCCAATGAACGCAAAAAGTGAACTGGAATAAAAGAAAAAAAGACGGAGAAGAATTTAAGAAAAGAAAAGAAAAAGTGTAGCCTCTTAATTGAATACTTTTCAATTCAAAACAACACTTTGAATCTTTGTTTATAATGTGAATGTCAGTTTTCTGTTCAGTTCAAATATTGAAATTTTCTCTCCTTCCTCTCCCCCCAGTCCCCCTACCCTTTCTCCTTTGTCCATAAAAACATTCTGCAGTTTGTCTAGTTTGTATTAGTTTTTTTTGTCTTGAAAAAAAAAAGCCAATTAAAAGCGTGAAAATATCATTCGAAACATAAAAAAAAACCTGCTCCGTACAAAAAAGTTGTTACGTATACCTATGTTGGGCCTGGGCACATCTCTCACTGAATAAAGATATTCATGTTGAAATTCTTCTCTTAAGTCTGTACAGAAAGAGGAGTCACTTTTTGAATGCCGATAAGCTTTATTCGTTTAGGGAAAAATTTCTATGAATACAAGAGGGAGATATAACTTGTTATGACGTCAAGAAAGTTGCTTCCGGGTTAACAGAGAGAAAGAGTTTATTTCCTATATTTGCTCTTTACAAAAAGTGACAGTACTAGTTTAAGAAGCATTATTCAAATTTTATGAATTGACGTAGTTATTGTCCAGCAAATTCATTTCTTTCCAAAAAAATATCCGTGCGCCATACAAAATATAAATTTGTCTAAAATATTGGCCGTTCATATTCTTTTCAAGTGCTCTTTTGTGCGCAGTAAATGATTCATAAATAACTCAAAATCTACAACAGCAAAAGGAATATCAACACCAAAACAACAACAAAAGCAAATAACAACAACAGTAGCAACAAAAACATATAAGAGAAACGACAAAACAATCAAAAACAATAACACCAACCTAAAAAACAACAACATATATTTTAACGATTTGAATATTATCTTATGTGGAGTTGCGATTGTCATCTGCATGTGCTGTTTCCTGTTTTTCGTTTTAGTGCTGGCTTATGAAGGCGAGTAGCCGAACGATGTGTTGTGTATTTCTCCATTATTTTACAGCTACTCTGATCTCTTTTCTTTTTCACCTGTGCTGTGGAATTATTATTACCTCTACTTCTACTACTACTACCAGCACAACGAGTAATACTACTACAACAACAACAACAACAACAACAACTACTACTACTACTACTACTACTACTACTACTACTACTACTACTACTACTACTACTACTATTACTATCACTACTACTACTACTGTTGCTGCTGCTACTACTACTACTACTACTACTACTACTACTACTACTACTACTACTACTACTACTACTACTACTACTACTACTACTACTACTACTATTACTACTACTACTACTACTACTACTACTACTACTACTACTACTACTACTACTACTACTACTACTGCTGCTGCTGCTGCTGCTGCTGCTGCTGTTGTTGTTGCTACTGCTACTAATATTACTACTTCTACTACTACTATTGATGTTACTATTATTGTTATAACTGGTACAATTGATATTCAAAATTAAATAGTAGTAATGTTCCCTTTGATTTTCTCGCTCCAGTTGCCATCTTTTGCATCCCAACCACCGCGGTACACTATGTCTTCAACGTTTGGGTGTTGGGAACGAATCTCTGTAAAGTCACGGCCTACATGCAAGGTAAGTGAAAACAAATGGAAACGAAAAACCAAGACATTGAAAAGCATAAACTATACTGATAGATTCAAATAAGAATGGGCGATCATCAGATTAGCATGTCGATATACATTTATGTGTATGTGCTCAGTTTAATTGAGAGATTGAAAGATGAAGGTAATACATAATTATGAATATGAACTTTTTGATTTGATTAATAGATTGTCATATATGTAAATAAACAACTTGAAAGTTGATAAATTTTAATATTCAGACAGACACAGAAGTACAGAGATAATCAAATATAAAGGACATAAAAAGGCTAAAATAATCGAAAAGACTAGCTGAAAGAACCTTTTCATTTTGCAAATCTTTCAAAAAAAAAAAAAAAAAAGCAAACCAATAGCACCCAGACAGTATTATAAGAACGGAACCTTCTCTTCCTCATTCTGCAAAGTACCATGTTTAGTAGACGGTCAGTTGCAATGAATCCCATTTCGAGTGGAATCCTGATGGAAAGACAAATTAAGTCGAGGTTACAAACGTGAGGACGATTGAAAAATAAAAATAAAAAGCAAGCCAACTCTTCCATTTAATTCATATCATTCACGTGTGTTCTTTTCTCCTCGTTTATGTTTTTTCCCTCGTGGCTTTTTCTATGTTGTTCTTGCTGGGTTTTTTTTTATTTATTTTTTTTATTTTTTTTTAACCAATGCTTGAATCCATCATGATTTTCCCCCATTTTTTACAAACCGATGTAGGCACAAGGTGCCAAATAGGTCAGTTGATAGAACTCTGGACATACAGTGAAAGAAGTCCTTGTTTTGATCTAATCTCATCTTACCAGCCCTCTCCGCGACTTGACGAAACGCTGCCGCATTCATGAAAGATTCCTGAGGAACTTAAAAAAAAGGAAAGGATCCTGATGTAGTATCACAGGTTTTTACTAGTAACATCAGCTGAGAGCTGCCCTTCTTTTGAGCTGTGGTCATTTCAAATAAACCAAACTAAGATCTTTACAAACAGCAGGAGATGAGTTATATTGATTGTAGTTGAGACAGAATGATCACGATAAATAAAAAAGAGAGCTCTCACTCTAGCTCTGAAACCATATTTCAACTAAAGTACAAGAATTTTCTTCAGTTATCAAGACTAGATAATGGGGAAAATTCGTGTAAAGATTTTAGGATATTTTTCGAAGGGAAATTTCCAGCAAAGATATGGGCACTTTCTCTTAAAAAGCTTGAATATGACAAAGGATGCTAACGACACATGTGTGGGCCTCCACAATCTTTTCTAATTAACAAATGTGACAGTATGAACCTTCCTAGGGATTTGAATCAAGGGTGTTAACTATTCCTATGTCAAGTTCTCCTCTCTCTCTCTCTATCTATCTTTCTCTCTATCTCTCTCTCTCTTTCTTTCGATTTCGCTTTCTTTCTCTCTATGTATGTATCTATCTCTATCCCGCCCTCTTTCGCTCTTTCTCTCTCTTCTCTTTCTCTATACATTCGTATCTTTTTGTCTATTATTTTTCTTTCCGTCTTTTTCTGTCCTCCATTTATCTCTGTATCTTTCTCTCTTGCTCTCGCTCTCTGCCTGTCTGTTCGTCTCACTCTCTCTCTCTCTCTCTCTCTCTCTCTCTCTCTCTCTCTCTCTCTCTCTCTCGTTCTCTGTCTGCCTTCTTTCCTTTCTGATTTTTCGCTTTTCCTCTCTGTCTATATCTTTCGTTTTTACCTAATGACTCTTCTCGGAGCTCCCGGCATTCTTGATTGTGATGCCATAAGTTTAATATGTTTTTGAGTGCCTGATTCTTCTCGTTCATCCAAGAAACATGCAACATCATTTGGTTTTTCATTTGACAATATTCACAAGGAGTCATACTGAGTGGAAACTGAATATGAAAGGTATAAAAGATAAAAAATGGAAAGCAAAGTTTAGAATAGGCTTAATAACTATGCAGGTTATATTCATTGATTTAAATTTGAGCGGACTGAAAAGGAAAAAAAGCATGACGTTGCAAATCGTTGCTGGTGACTAAATAGCGTCTCGGCATCTCCAAATGCTTCCCTCATGAACAGTATGTATTTCCAAGCTTGGCTCATTAAAGTTGTCGTCACTATTATCTTAAAACTCCTCAAATCGATAATACTGATGACACGGAACGAACTTGATTGTTCCAGTAACGGAAACATAAATTGATCGAAAGAAAAAGACGCTTAATATTGCTTTTCGTCTTAATTTTCTTGCATGGAACTTTTTTTTTTATTTTTACTAAAACGAATTAAAAGATCTGTTAATAGATCTAAGTGTGAGTGGACATTTTGTGAACCAATATTTTGTTTTCAAAAATTTTTTTTTTCTAAAATCGCACTTCGTATTATTACATTAAACCTGCCTCTATGGAATACAGAGTCAAAATCTATCATTTTTTAACATAAGCATGATGAATACCTTTTTTATCTCAGTTATTGAAACGAAAAAATAAGTGCAATTCTAGGTTAATGTCCTTCGATATGATAACTATTATTGCCGAGTCTTGCTCTGATTAACCTGTCTCTCTCATTGTGATTTGCAAGTAATCTTCGCTTTGATGTGATGATCGAAGACACGAACGTATACTTAGATCTAATGAAGCACTGAAACAACAACACCTTTAATGAGAGAAGGTGACAGTAGCCTTAGAAAGGTATCACGACCGAATTTCCGTGACAATTAGCAGCAGCGCTCTCATTAACTGTTTACTGTCAGTTCGTGACTGATAAACAAAAAAAAAATAAAGAAGATAAAATATATTCTCTTTATCTATATTACTTTACTTCGGCTGGCTATAACTGCGCAAAACTTGTAAGGAGACAAACAGCGGTTAAAAAGAAAACAACAACAGCAACAAATCCAGCGTGAGCGGTAATTTTTTAACCTCTAAATCCTCCTCTCATGTACTTTTCGAATCAGAACGTTTCTTTTATCGATATAGCTCAATGCCTTATGATTATGTTCTTTACCCACGCTTGTGTCGACGACCCAAGGTATGAATAATAGGAAAGAAGGTTTTGTTTACCACAAAAGATATTAATAATCTCTGTGATGGTCCTTCCTTCACTCTATTCAACTTCTTCCTTACTAAAAAAAAAAAAAAACGTTATCGTGTGATCACCATTATAGAGAGAGCAAGTCTGTTTTATCCAACTAACTGATCACAAGGTCGAAAGCTCATTCTTCTAGGTCGATCTGCTACTTGTTTATACAAAAGAAAGAAAGAAAAGACCAAAGAGAATCACACATCATGAATAACAAAAGTGCAGGGGCAATATAGTGCATTGCTTTTCGTAGTATTCTAATGCCAACGTTTACTGAAACTGTAATATGATCAATGGTTTCATTCAGGGATTTACATATAACAAGTTTGCTCTAAGAACAACAAAGATCCGAAAATACATTTATTTGCGCAATCGGTCAAAAAGTTAATATTATGGATCGAGATCTAGTCTGATTTATCCATGGGATCATACTGTGGTATGTTTCCTTTTTGTTTCAGTGACTGTAACTAGTACGATTTCCCTTTCATAAGCAGCTTTCAGGGCTCCACAAAAAAAAAAAAAAATTAATAATATAGTGAGAGAAAGTCATCCAGCTCCATTCATTCTATAAATTGCATACACACACAAAAATAATTCAAACAGACTTTTAGAGCAACTTTTCCTTTTGTTTTAAACTTGTTTTCTAACGAATAAGGTTTATTTTGCTGCTCCCTTTGAGTTTGCGAATTTAACATTAAAATGCATGTTAAAGACCTAATTGGTGCAATTTAATCATAAAAAGAAAGATAATTACTGGTGGTTTTTTTTTTGTGTCATTTCCAGAAATGCTTTAGGGTTTTAAAAGAAGACATGTTCTGTGGAAAAATGTTCAAAATGGCTCGTCCACCTAAAAATATTACATTGTGATTATTAAAATCGGATTTAACTTATCGCTTAAAATTAGGGAACAAATTTAGGACTGATTAGCCCACTTTTCTTTCAAAGCCCCGTATAGAATGATGATAAAGTTCTCTTCAAAAGAAAACAGTTATTATAAAAAAAAAAGAAAAAGAAAATATCGAATAAATAAATTTGCGGAATTCATTTGTTCATGTCAAGACGATACTTTAAAGCAAAAATTTCTCAAAATTTGACAATTCCATGTCCACATCTAGGCCTTTTTTTCTTGCAGAATTCCTTCCATATGTTGGAAAAAAAAATAAGCAATTACGTAGACATAGATAGAATACATTCATATTGATACAGGTCGGGTAAAGCACCCGAATGTATATGTTTGTCCAAACCTGTGCTGTTGATAAAGGAAGGCTCATTCGTTTGAAAAAAGAGAAAGGAGAAAGAACTCTCAATGTGATACATGTATATGTTTAGATGTTAACCCTATTGCAAATCCACTACAAATCCATTACCCTCCCCTCTCCTTTCTGATTAAAAACTATTTTTAAATTTTCAAAAAGTTTTAAATAAACGAGTAACATCAACTGCAATTTACCAGTCAAAGTTCGTAGATATAATAAAGCATACAAAACTCTGAGTTTATATTAAAGGCACTTAATTTTAATTTTTAAAAAGTGAATTTTGTTTTCTACAAACTTGATATCGTTCAAACCTAAAGTTTTTTCCCATTATTTTCTCTATAATTTAATTTTTTTTAGGGGTGTCCATCGTGACCAGCGTACTGACCATTGTGCTGATGAGTATTGACCGCTACCTAGCCATACGGCACCCTATGAAGAACCGCCGTATCTTCACCTTGAGCCGTGTCCGGCGATTGGTCATGATGACCTGGCTCACGGCAGCTGTTGTCGTGTTTCCTGTTGCTCTTGTGCGCCAGGTTAGTGTGATAGTGTGGGTGCGGTGTTCACACCCTTGTTAAAGGTGTTAATAACGGCAAAGAAAGAGGTGTTAGAGGTCGTTTTCGGTTCTTTTTGCAAAAACAAAATTGAGGTACGAACTAGTTTTGTTTATTTTATTGTTGCCTTATTGTTATTTTCGTATGTCGGTTGGGGAGGGAAAATAATGGAAACATTTTAATTTCATTTTAAGGAGTTTATCAATTTTCTTTTGTTTTCTTATAATATCATATTTTTATGCCGCCTTACGGCCATTTTATTGCTGATGTGTGTATCAATATTTTTGCCATGATTTTGATGTGGAGCGATCGCATCTGATCTGCAGATTTGAAATATTTACTTTACGTTTGCTCTACAGCTGTGAATTACGCTGCCAAATGTGGTCTATTTAGCATGAATTATCAATTGATGTATTGATATTTCAATCCTAGTCATGAGGGCTAAATCTACGTCATAGTAGCATCATATTATCTGACAACATTATGGTTCCATTCTTTAGAGGATTATTTTTTTTAATTCGTTATTTCATTTTAGGCCATTTTAGAAAACACTCTTAACCGAAGCATGAATAATGATTAGAAAATGAATTAAATATGTGAATCCTTACATCCAAAGCAGTTTGAATATATACACGATATTTTAATCCCTTTGGTTTTCACGTTTCGAGTATCCGCATGATCGCTGTTTAAGCTTGAACACTAAATTTTAATCCAGGTTTCACATTTTGGATTTATTAAAGTAGTTTATCGTTTGTATATCTCAGCATTTTTATCATGCCTGTTGGGTTTAACACTTAAAACATATTTAGAGTCAATCAGGGGCTTAGTCAAACATAACAAGATTAATGATTATGATAAGCAAAATACGGCACAATCATAAGTATATATTGATTTCATATCCTTCAGAAAGCGATATATTAACCTAACTTACGCTAAAAGCTCATGACAACTCGCACATGTCTAAAAAAATTTGCATTACCACAAATGCATAATTACATTTAGCGATACGTGTAAGTTTGTATATTCCAACATAACCTGCATACCCTTGGGTTTATCACGAATGTATCACTTTGTCAGGTAATAACTCCGGAATTGGGTGTCCAGCACGTTTACTGTACTGAGATCTGGCCCACTCACTTGATGCGTCAGGTGTACGACGTGGCTTTCTTGGTGTGCATCTACCTCATCCCTGGCAGCGCCATAGTAGTCCTCTACACTCTAGTCGGCTTCCGGCTCTGGGCCAAGGATGCCCACTTGCAGCGTCAGGTAACTTGGGTTCTACCATCTGGTCTTGGTATCATTTTAAAACGTTCTTATAGAGGTGGGGCGTGGGGAAGTATGTGTGTGTGTGTGTGAGAGTGTGTGTCGAGGGGACGGGATTAGCTTTAAGTTGTTTTTGTTTTTGGTTTTATTTTTGGGTTGTTGTTTTTTTAGGCACAGTTTGAAAAAGTAAAAACTTTCACTTTCTAAAATAGTTATTAAGAATTATTTGACACAATCTTCGGCAAGGACTCCGTTTCGGTCCCACCACCAAGCGTATAGGGTAGGCCTAGGGTAAATACTGACTTAGGGTAATATAAGATGGGGAGGCAGATCAAAAGTAACGAAAGTCACTATGGAAGAAAAACAGACATGAAATCGATACGGCACGTAAACTAGGAGAGGGAGAAAGTAAAAAAAGGTGATGCTACGAAAGCGACAGACACAGAAAAAGGATATGGGTGATAAAAGAAGGCCCATGCATAACATTCCATAAGAGCATTATAAGATAAGAAAGTGATAAAGAAATCTATCCCTCTTTTTCCTTTTTATCTTTTTAAAGACGACATTCATATTTGTGTTAGATTTAGCTAAGTGCGGGCTTCTGTATTCTCCTCAGCGTTAAACAACTTAAAAATAATACCAATGTAAGATTATTTTAAAAGATATAACTTTAATTTTCTAATCTTTCTAGCCACCTTTCATTATCAAATGCTAAGACTGGCCTTTCGGTCGAACTATCTCTAATTTGCTTTACTCTCGAGATTGCATAATACGCTTTCCGTTTTTTTTCCCTCTTTAATTTAAATAAATCAGCAATATTAGGAAACTCTGCATAAATTCATTTCGCCTTAAATATGTTTTACCAAATGTTATTTTGTCGCGCTAATCTCCCTCCTTCAATAAATTAGCTTTCCTTCTAAGGTAAATCGTTTTCACGCAAGAGGATCAACGGGCGTTAAAACAATAAACACAAGCTGCAAGCACAAAAAAAACTAGTATAGAATTAGATATCATTGCGGGCAGACAGCGATACATATTTTTAAGGCTTCTCAAACATGCAGAAGGAGTGAAACATCCGCCATAAAATTTCAAAATAATACAGTTGCATTGCATGGTTTAATTGTCAGAAAACCGCGACAGACATAATATTTTGTTAAGGAAGCACTGGACAATGCTCCTTAGATGTTCCGTGTAGTTTTGCGTACATCATCCTATAAATGCGTGCATAACAGTTCAGACTGAAAATTGCAATCCATTCCTGTTTGTCGAGATATTATTGATAGTTACAGACTAACCTTATCCAAACAATGACGGCCTAAAATTTTTTTCTCATGAATTGAAATTCGAAATTGCCCGCCTTTTTACGTCCTCTGGTACTAGTGCAATCTTTCTTTCCTTAATCCGATATATATCTTCGTATTGAATATCATCGTAAATATCGTGATGCATGCTTCAATCCAAATACTCTCAACGCTTTCAGGAGATTAACACCAAGATACAGCAGAAAACGTTGCCTTCAATAAAATGTTCAAGACCAAACTAGGCGCGGTATATTTGTAATTAATCTTTTGTAATAAGTTGGTTCAATCGATTTGACTTCAGTTACTCTTGATTTCTGTTGCGCGAGATTGCTGATGATCAAGGATGTTTTTCAAGCAAAGATTTAAAATAAAAATTAACTTTCGATTGAATCTAGAATATGAAGCAGTCAGACGAGGTAAACTCTCAAAACTATCAAAGCAAAGTAAGATTTGACAACTAGAAAGGCCTAATTACAAGACAGAAACTCTTTTTAAATTGATCCATGGCATAATTCATCGGTTTACTTAAGAAAACTGTAATACTATATAACAAAAAAAAGCGTGACAGAATTTATATAGAGAAATAAGCTGAAAAGCGTTAATACCATAGAACAAACTGGTTTCTGAAAGTACAAAACAAATTCAAAACTAGAGAGCGTCCAGCATTCTTGACAAAAAGATTCTGAATTTCGAAAACGTGTAATTTGTAATCCAACTAGTTTAATGTCATGGATATTTCTATCAAGTGCTTTTGTTGATCCATACAGCACTTACCATGTAAACATAAATATGAAACAGTAATAAACAGCAGCTATTGGCTTTTTGACCCATGGAGACATGTAAACATGGGTTGTGCAGCCTTCCACCTTAATAGGCTACTC
>JAWDGP010003066.1:2127500-2130000 GCA_033675545.1 Elysia crispata | reverse complement strand
CTAATAAAGCTTTCATATTTTGCAGAGCATTCTTAGTAGCTTCTTACATGTCCAGGTACATGAATTTTCTTTTTTTTAATTTTGGTTGTTTCGCCCTATTATTCGTCTTAGATTAAAATTTTTTAAGAATCCATGTTCGATTTACAATCGATAAACGAACTTTACGAAACTGCATAGTCCGTGCCTAAAATATAAGTGTGCAGTTATTAGACAAAAGTTGGCGATCATCAATGGGGCCCTAAACTTAAAAAAATTCTGGGTGTGAGGTTTGTTTCAAAAATAGACGACTCGAGGCTTGATTGGGAAAAGATTGGGAAATCAATGGATAAAGAATCATGTTTTCATTTCATATGGTTTAAATTTACCGCCTTGTTCGAAAGTGCATATGGAATTCTGCTGGGCTCTGTTTTATACATACATATATAAATATATATATATATATATATATATATATATATATATATATATATATATTGCATTACATGAAGCAGTTCTAGCGTCAGCACTTATAAAGCAGAATTGGAACGCTATCCTAATGTTACCTCAGAATACCTTCGAGGTCCACAAACACAAATCTTTAAAAATAGATCTTCTGCATCAAAATAGTGTTATTCTATCCCCGAAGAAAGTGGCAAATTAAAACATCAAAAATTGCCAAAAATTGCTAAAAAATTTCCAAACCAGTCTTTTTTATGAATTAATTGATTTACGTAATTTAAAAACAATTTTTTTTTTGCAAATTTTGTAAGAATTGTGCAAAAAATTTACTAAGCAATTTTTTACCCTAAGTAGCAAGATAAAAGCTTTTGTTTGAAAGCTTTTCCTTATCACAAGTTTCTGACTAACCATTCAAAGCTATGTAAAAATTTGCTCAAAACTGATTGCATTACAAAACGTTGAGGTTGTTTTTTTTTTAATAACTATTTAAATAAATCTAAAATTAAAACATAACATTATATTTTTGGCCATGCAGCAGGGAAAATTCTATTACGCATGGTTAAAACATGTTGAACGAAGGAAAAAAATTGAAAAAAAAAAAAAGAATGCCTAAATTGCAATGATCACAATCCTGGAGCCTTCTATATATTATGCTCTAACATTAAAAGAACAGTCTAAAGTACATAAAGAATAAGAGTTTAGCAAATGACAAGATCTAATATGCGATTATGAGAATGACAAAAAAATTGTTTACATACTCTTTTATTAAGTTAAAATGCAAGTGACGTAATTTTAAGAGAATAATCAATTTCAAGGGAAGTAACCACGCAATTACAATTTTTAAAAGTTGTATCTCATAATTATAATGATAATCGAAGGTTAAAAATTCATTCGTATGCAATAATTTTTTTAACCATAAAATACTTTTTATCAACAAATTTTATCAAAGTTAACAGGTAGTTGGTCTTATATAAAAAGGAAAAGAAAAGTAATTTAGCAACTTGTATACATGCACAGTATCAGCAGAGACAACAGATATAGTAGAGGATTTCACGTATGTTTGTCAAACTTCTCCCAGATCAACAAAGTAGGTAACTTGGCTAGATAAACTATGATATATAGTGAATTTTGCTTTTAATGAAAGCAAAATCACTCAATGTTCAAACAAATCGAATAGAAATACTAGCAATTTGACGAAATGTTCTTTGTGCTGAATAGCTTTCACGCTTTATAATATCAAAACTTTCAAAACCGACCATCATAAATATTTTATTATATTTCTTAAGAGCTAGATACAACAAAAGCGGCGAATGCGATAACTATTATTATTATTATTATTATTATTATTATTATTATTATTATTATTATTATTATTATTATTATTATCTCAAATGAAACCCGCCCTCCTCTTGAGTACGCGTCACGCAAGCTCTACGTAGCAATAACACTTGGAGCTTGGCTCATGAAATTTGTCACTTAATCCAATCTGTGCATTCGCTTACGAGTTATATGTATTTATGTATTTGAAATGCATCAAGCTTGTTTTGTTTAAAAGAGGAAATATGGTTGAGCTCAATGTGAAAAAAGTTAGAAGATTACACTTAAATTACACATCTGGTTCATCTTTCTTCTTCTTCTTCAGGTGCCATGCCGGCTGGCGTGGGCGATCAAGGACCTCCAACCAACTCTACAGCTCATCTCTCTGATCATCTCGGATGGTTTTCCAATGTTCATCCAGTCCGCCAGGCTGTCCAACATCTTTTCTCTTGGTCTTCCTCTGCCTCTCTTTCCATCAAATTTTCCTGTTGTTACCAAGTGTTCTAGTTGGTTTCTTCTTATGACATGACCAACAAATTTTGCTTGTCTTTTTCGGATTTTGGTCATTAATTGTCTTGTGGTTTGTGCTTCTGTTAAGACTTCTTCATTTGTTTTCTTCGCTGTCCATGGTATTCTCATCATTCTTCTTAAAAACCACATCTCTGTTGTCTCCAAGGATCTTTTGGTTCATCTTAGTCTTATATTATCTCTAGAACACTAAATCTAAACTAGAGCTTCTGGTCTA
>JAWDGP010003066.1:2042500-2122500 GCA_033675545.1 Elysia crispata | reverse complement strand
ATTAAAGCTGCAGAGAAAGCATCGACACACATTATTCAAAATGGTTAAATTGATTTCTATTCAACACGCCTCCTGGATATCCTTTTCAGCCAACGTCTTCACTTAAACACATACATTTACCCCACGCTACTCAGTGTAAACTCTTCATAACGCGTTCATTTGGTAAACACTTAAATTACCAATTTCCAAACTTTGACAAAATGAATTTCCGCTTAAAACGAGCACTAAATATGGATGGCTGAGTAAAAAATTAGTAAGATTTAAGATTCTTTTTTTAAGATAATGATCGAAAAAAAAAAAATCCGCAAGTCCAGTTTTATGATTTCAGCCCATTCCTTGCCCGAATCACTCCCTGGATTTCCCAAGTACCAGCGAGTATCAGGGAGATGGAGGGAACATTTCATTTCTATTAAATAGTTTTGCACAGATCCACACAGATTACATCGGCGCAGGACAAACCGGTGCCACAGTGTGCTTTTATTTATTGCAGAGATTATTCTTACAGTTTATTGGGCATAGCGGTTTCTGATTAATGAGAAAGTGGGGAATAATTACAATACATACAATACCTGAGGTAAAGTCTAATCCAGCCAGTGAAGCAGATACCACAACAACTGCTACTGCCAGACCCGCTACAAGTGCGGTGGGCATGTTTAGCTTTCCTGAAAATTTTTTTTAAAAAAGTGAAGGTCCAGAATAACAGAGAGGCTTTATAGGAGCCTGGGAGCAAGAACTTTTCCCTACAACTGTTTACGGATCAGTTCTTTGTAGATGAAATTGTTATACAAAACTCAAAAGTAGCACAGAATTTCAGGGTAGTGAAATAAAAACCTTTTTCGTCAGAACTGATAAATATTACTCATTAATTAATGTTTGATTAGAACAAAGGAATATTTTTGTCAGCATTACTGTGTGCCTAGATGCTCTTTAATCACTTTTTGTAACCCTAATGTATCATTTTGAAATCTTCAGGACAGTTTCATGGATTTTGCAAGTTTTAAATATTACTCTATTTTTGGCGCATTTTGGCATGTGTATGAAAGACTAACTCCTCACTGATTCATGTATATTTATATATATATATATATATTATATGATATATATATATATGTTATATGATATATATATATACATGAATATATTTATATTCATTATGGAGACAACAATAAATTCATTGGCAAATAGGGAGTTAGATAAACTGATGACAGATAGAAATGCAAGTGAAGGCAGATCGTGTTAGATGAGATAGGTTAAGGGAAAGAGATAGAGAAGAAGAGAGAAGAGTTGTGAGAGCTCAGAGAGGCAGATAAGGGAGTGGGCATTAACAGGTTAAGAATAAACGCATAAGAAAAGAGGTAAACCCACAGTTTATCGATGATACATAGTATTACTACCTTTTTCAATTCCAAATTATATGGCAGGTGAAGAACAAAAATAAAGTAAGGGTAAAAATTGATCACATCTCGAATCATTATGATTTTATGTAACTTTGATATCTATTAAGCTAAAAGTAGAAATGTGCTGTTCTTGTTTGTATTTCATAAAAAATATAATTTCGAACCTATATAGCGTTAAACCTGATTCATCGAGCTATAGATTAGACCTAAATCTAGATCCAAAAGATATCGTGTTTTTTTTTTAACCTCTAGACCTTTAAGTGAGGGTATAAAACGATTCTTCACAATAAAAAAAAGTTGAATCACACGCTTCGACTTAAGAAGCTTGTTGAGTACTGAAACGATTTTTAGATCTACATCTAGAAGATCTCGAGTAGTCCTGTACTTCTAGTTAATTTTAAATGTTAGCAGAGCCATCATGGTGCATTTTAGAGTCGGAATTTTGTGCATTTCTATAACTTTGTTGGAAGTATATACCTTGTAGGCTACATTGTAGATCTAGTCTAACTAAAACTTCTCAATCACAGTCTGTTCTATCATGCTAGAAACAATAAATCGAATCCTTTGCTGCTGCCAGCCTTTTGAAAACGCGAAGCAGAGAGTAGCATACAGTTTGCTTTCATAAGGTATTATTTAATGTATCAACTGCAGCATAAATAGGTCAAACAAGTGGCTAAGCAGAGCGCAAGACTTTTACATGTAAATTCTTTGTGATTCCGTAAGGTTTATTATTATTATTATTATTATTATTATTATTATTATTATTATTATTATTATTATTATTATTATTATTATTATTATTATTATTATTACCGGTATTATTATTATTATTATCGTTTACAATTGCCTGTTACTAGATTTTATTATTTAGTTCCAAAAAAATTAATAATTAAACCTAGATCTACTTACCAAAAGTTACAACCTGTTTTGCCGAAAAAACTATATGATGGAATCCTACTGTGAGTGTCACGGGAAAATCTTCTGACCCGACAGTCTAGGAATTATTTTACGTGAGCAGCACTCACACCAACAGCTTCCACAAAAAAAAACAAAACGCGTTGGTTTCTAGGAAAGTAAGCGAAACTGAAATATTTTGTTTGTGAGTGTTAAAACTGAAAGTTTTACCTAAGGCTGGAGCAAACTATGTGTTGTGATTTTTCGTTTCTTGTCACTGCTCTTGGTTTTCTAGCATTCAAACTGTAATTTTTTTTTACTCGAATCTCCTAGATCTAACCGGGAAACATAAGGTTCAATAATTATGATAAATGTTATGTCTGATGTAAGCATTGTGTCAAAGTTTAAATTTCTTATTTTCACGTGAGAGAGAGAGAGGGCGAGAGAGAGAGAGAGAGAGAGAGAGAGAGGGCGAGAGAGAGAGAGAGAGAGAGAGAGAGAGAGAGAGAGAGAGAGAGAGAGAGAGAGAGAGAGAGAGAGAGACCAAAATCGCTCGTTGCACCTCTCTATCAATCATTATCCTGATAACGTGCATAACTTAAGGTTTTCTCGCTCTTAAGAAACACGGATTAATTACTTTCTAAATTATGTCAGTTCACCCTGACATGGTTGCCGTAGCTATTCGTTCAACGGAATACGAATAGTATACAAACCTAAGAAAGAATACAAAGTAAAAGTGCTATAATTCGTCCGTTCACATATTCTTAGCAGACAGATGGAGTACGAGAGAGAGAGAAATAGAGAGAGAGAGAGAGAAACAGAGAGAGAGAGAAAGAGAGAGAGAGAGAGAGAGAGAAATCAAAATAGAAAAGCAAAAACACCTCACTTGGAGGACAACTTGGTTATTATTAAAGATCCAAAATGACACGTGTGTCTGTAAATAGTACAATACAGGGTCTAAAAAGAAACAGGCACACAACTTTATAAGTATATATAACTATGGGACAAATAAAAAAAAGAAACAACACAGCTGTAAATTTAACATATAAACGTTTCGCCTTTAATGTGGCTTCATCAGTAAGTTTATGTGTTAAATTTATAGTTGTATAGTTTCTTGTTTTGTCCCGTAGTTAGAAAGTTTTGTGCCGCTTTCTAGATCCAGAGAGAGAGAGAGAGAGAGAGAGAGAGAGAGAGAGAGAGAGTGAGTGAGAGAGACAGAAAGAGAGAGATAGATAGAGATATAGAGAGAGATTATTGTTTAAATGTATACAATCAACTTTCTTTGCTGATAAACCAAGATCGGTGGATGTTTATGTCAACTTGTATGATGTAAATTATATCTTAAATGAAAATATGACAAAAACGAGAAAAAAATTGTAATCAAAAGAAGTTCACATTTATTTGTAAAAACTGCATTTGCTGTTATCTCAGGATATTTCAAGCTATCTCAGGGTATCTCATGTTATCTCATGTCACCTCAAGGTATCTCAGGATATCTCATGTCATCTCATGCCATCCCAGAATATCTCAGAATATACCATATCATCTCATGTCATCTCATGCCATCTCATGTTATCTCATGTTATCTCAGAATATCTCGGAATATCTCATGTCATCTCATATTATCTCAGAATATCATAGGATATCTCAGGATATCTTATGTTATCTCAGAATATCTCATTTCATCTCATGTCATCTTATGTTATTTCATGTTACCTCAGAATATCTCAGGATATCTCATGTCATCTCATGTCATCTTATGGTATACCTCGTTATTTTTAAATCATAACTATTGACGTGGTGTCTTTTTGGTGTTCAATTCCAACCGTTTCTTTCTGCTTTTTTAATCAACAATATCTAATCATTTTTGCGAGCTTTCTTTTCTTTTCTGCGATTAAAACAGTGTCTTCAGCGTATCTCAACTTGTTTATGTTGTACATAATATTTATATTGTATACCCGGGACTAATCGTGTTAGGGATGAGTAACATATTGACTTTTTCTATCTACATGCATTTGAGTGTTGTTGTTTTTTTTTAAACTAGATTTGGATAAGAAAAAGAAAGCCCATGCTAGCAGAAAATTAAAAAGGAAAACCACGTCTTGAAGTGTTCTATTAAATCAAGGGCAAGAATCGCCTATAATTTTTGTGTGGATTCAAAGTATATAAGTTACTCCAGAGTGTATCCATTTGATAATCGAATTTTTTAAAATCCTGCCATTGTCTCTGGAGGACTATTGATGAAAGCTTGACATGTGTGATAATTATTAACAGTGCAGAAGTAATGGATATGATTTTGTTGACTGGGTGTTTTGGTGTTAGCGTAGTTGTCGCATCCTTTTATTCCAATCTTACATCAAAGCTGTCATTATAAGAATTTAAGTTTGATACACAACAATTTTTGTCTCTGCTTTAAATTAAGCCAATACATAAAATGAAATAATGTAACTCAAAAAAAAAAAAAAGAAGTTTTTGAAATGGTTCAGATGAATTATGCAAACGTTCAAACATAGATTAGTTGTCAGTATTTATGAATACATGCACCTGATCTTAAGCTTGGTTGTTGTGACAACAATAAGTTTGTTTAGCTTTTACAGAAGAAAAAAGTTAAGTTTTTTTTTTTTTTATTCTTTTATACGGCAAAAAGCATGGGAAACGCTTCTTACCAATTTCCCTAAAGTCTCAGATTCTCACTTGAACCCATGCCAAGTAGTCAAACGTTAAGTGCTACATTATACATGCAGTTGTAGTGCAATTTTCCTCATCTTCACACCTGCTTCTTTCTCCAATCCTACCCTACCAATTACATGTAATAAAACACCGTCATAGAGCGTCATGTAGCTAAGTTTTACTTAAGTGGAAAACGGGATTAGTGATATCTGCTACCAAAAGGAAGGGTATTTATCGTAAAGAACTAATGCATTACAACAACTAAAAGGTTTTGTCCCTTTGCTTAAATTAATCCTATAAACATCCTGGGATTACCTTCAGCGCCCGTGCTCACCATGAAAGATGCGTAGTAATGTTTCAGAAACCACAAACTTAAGATGCTCTACTTTGATGAAAAACTTCGTCATCGGATCAAAGCTTAAAAGAATGGGGCTTGGGAATCTTACAAAACATCCAAATGGATTTCATTGTTTAAGCTAAATATATATATATATATATATATATATATATATATATATATATATATATATATATATATTTTAATATCTTATTATTATTACTACTACTACTACTACTACTACTACTACTACTACTACTACTACTACTACTACTACTACTACTACTACTACTACTACTACTACTACTACTACTACTACTACTACTACTACCTTTAATTCTTTCCGTTTTGATAACTTTTCTATCTGCAATGCAAAAGCTTGTAAGCGCTGATAACTAGAAAGTTGTTACATTTTACAGAGAAACAAATAATAGGCAAAAATAAAGGCGAGTTTTAAGTAAGCGTGGGAAATTTAATGAGCTGAAAAGCAAAGACGGGGTGGGAGAATAAGAGCGGGGAGGGAGACAGACAGATAGACTCATAAAAGCGAGAGAGAGAGAGAGAGAGAGAGAGAGAGACAGAGACAGAGACAGAGACAGAGACAGAGACAGAGACAGAGACAGAGAGAGAGAGAGAGAGAGAGAGAGAGAGAGAGAGACAGAGACAGAGACAGAGACAGAGACAGACAGACAAACAGACAGACTGACAGACAAAGATAATGAGAAACCCATTCAACATAGATTGACAAAAGTAGCAGTAGAGGAAATGGAAATACATGTATATTGATATAGATACGTAGTACACATTTATCAATTGAAAGTAAACCGAGTAAAGCGGACCTTCATCATTGTGGTACACAAACAAATTTGGAGTTTAGTTCAACGTCCAGTATCGAACCATAGAGGATAAATTAATAATAATAATGATAATGAAGATGATGGTACTACTACTACTACTACTACTACTACTACTACTACTACTACTACTACTACTACTCTATATAGTAGTAGTAGTAGTAGTAGTAGTAGTAGTAGTAGTAGTAGTAGTAGTAGTAGTAGTAGTAGTAGTAGTAGTAGTAGTAGTAATAATAATAATAATAATAATAATAATAATAATAATAATAATAATAATAATAATAATAATTGTTAACATTTTAAAAAATATTGATGATGATGACGATGATGATGATGATGATGATGAATAATGATAATAATCACTGTAAAAGTACTTGGCGCCAAAAAATAATAACAGTATAGCATGAACAGTGATGATACTATTTTCGATCTATAAAAGTATTAATATTTTGTTTCGTTTGTATTTTCGACAATAATCTATGGATGAATTGATTGATTGGTTGAAAATTTATATTTACAATCACAGTCCACAATGAGAAGTTATCTTCTGTTTCAATTTTGTTGCATCTAATTTCAGTATCTAAGTACATGTATCTAAATTTTGAGACTGAGCACATAAAATGTGACACTACAATTTCTAAATGTGTATCTTCAGTCACATATTTATCTTAAATGGGAAGTGGAAGTAAGGTCAGACTAAAACATGCAATAGTTTATTGTGTAGGCTTTGGAAATTAGGGAAGATTTCTCCAAATATACTTAACCCTTTATGGTTATTGCCTCTCTTCAGGCCTTTGGAAAACTGAGCACTTAAAAGCTAATCCTTTGGTTGAAACAATATGAATTAGAGAATAATTTTTCTAATGGAATTGTTTCCTTGTTTTATGTTATGTTTATGTACATATTTGGACTATAGCTTTGTTAAATTTGCTTCCACATTGTTCTTTTCAATATTCTTGTTCACCTAATTTTTTTTATTCGTTGCTAGAACTCATGCTCTGTAAAAGTGGTGCATTCTCGATTAGTTTTGTATAATATATCTAGAACTAGATACAAGCATAATTATCAGCGTCTAGCTTAAATAAAAAGACGAGAACCAGTGGTGAATTGCTTCGTGCGTCTGGACCATCCTAAACGTTTATCTGGAACAGATGGAAATTATGGCTATAGCGAGTGACGGACAGGGTCCTGGCAGGGGGTCGGACACGTGAGTGACCACCTCTGTCTCCTGTCGCCTGTCAAGGCCGTGTGGCCACTAGACCTCGGAGAGGAGTATGTGGCATTTTGCTGGCAGTAGACTTCGTCACTGAGTTCATTTCGGGAAATGGTCATCATTCTTATTGCTGTCAACTTGATACCAAACCTTTCTCTGTTTGGGTTGTAATAATCATGAAGCCCGTCTAATTATTTTCGGTCTGTTATAATGTCCGTGTCCACTTAAACGGCATCGGCCTGGTGAAGTTAGGTTCTTATAATAACAAAATTAAACTTTCAATAAGGGACTAATGGCTACTTTATGGCTACATGAATTCTGATACAAAATTTATGAAAATATCTTTTGATTTTAAAGTAAAGAAAGAGGGAAAAATAACAGGAAAACGTGACAGAGAATGGAAACCGGGAAAAAGGAGGAGATCGGATGGAGAAAAAGAAGGAACGGGAAGAAAGAGATAGAGGCAGAAAAACACCACGTAATATAAAAAGGGTAGGAAAGACTGAAGAAGATATACATTTACACTACGTAAACACAGTGATGCAGAGTTGCGCGGATGAATACATGAGCTACATACCGCTCCGCAGAGAAGGCCTTGACAGCTGCCTCTAAATCTAAAACTTTTGTGACTTTAAAATCAATCTAAATATAGTCTAGGCCGACATCTAATCGCGATCTAATCCAAGAAATTTCATAGCTTAGAGTTCAGTTTTGGGTTAACAATGCAGAACTATTTATCGAAATTAAGTCATTTTTATTATGCTCTCGCAATATACAATAATTATCTTTGTTGTATGGATTCCTTAGAGTAAAAGAAAAATAGTGTGCATCTATCTCTCTTCAAAAGAATCATTATATTTTGAGTATTGAAACTAGTAGAGTTTTTTTTTTTTTTTTAAGAGAGAGAAAGACTGATGAAAAATTATGAGAAAAGGAAGAAAGGGAAAAAACCACGGTTATTCACCGTCTTTATCCAGATAGTTCTCAAAGAAAAATATTGTTTAAAAGGTGTTTATGAGAGGGATTCTTGGAGAACCAGTGCCACTATATCTCGATCTTCTTATCTTTTATTATGAGCGCATGGAAATACTAATCCTTGTTTGTATAGGTTAGCTCTTGTAAACACTTGAAAAATCTAGAATTTTGTTTTTTTTTATTCGCTTCTTCCCTCACTTTAAAAACTTCGTATGGTATTATATACAGCATAAGTAAAATCAGTCTTGTTCCTACATGCCCGACGTGATAAAGATATTGTTTCTGTCTAGACATATGGGAAAACAAGTTCAAAAGATATGCTTTTATTACTCAATCATTACTAATCGTTATTTCGATCGGATTATAGAAACCTTAAGCGTAAGGGTTGGTAAAGCAGCTGCCTCCACACCAAATCAATAATATGTTTTCAAAGGGAAACAAACATGTGAAGGCACATAAAACAGATAGTAGGCTTATACTTATTGAATAGTAACACACATTTCGATTTTATAAAAGTGAGGCATAAATTCTGTATTCGCACTGGGAATAAGAACTTGATTTATTTCATTATGTGTTGCTTAATGGTTATGTTGGGCTTACACTTTAGACAAAACATAATTACTAAATGCGAAAACACTCCAAACAACCAGGCCCATCAGTGTATGAATTTGAAATTCTGGAATATAAAGCACTTTGATAATACAAAAAATAGCATTAATCAACACCTCGAACCTAAATAAATAATCCAAAGAAAGTTAAGAAAGGTCATCTGCTCAAGACGTTACAGGGATGAGCGGTGTGTTGGCGACGAGGGAAGAGGTGGCCAAAGTCAGAGCTGTTGGGCCAACGTCGAACAAGTCAGAGAAAACAGAAGGAACAAGGACTAGTCACAATGTTAAAATACAAAGTCTGTGTGTGTGTGTGTGTCTCTCTCTCTCACACACACTCACTCTCTCTCAGTCTGTGTTGTCTGTCTGTCTGTCTGTCTGTCTCTCTCTCTCTCTGTCTCTGTCTCTGTCTCTGTCTCTGTCTCTCTCTCTCTCTCTCTCTCTCTCTCTCTCTCTCTCTCTCTCTCTCTCTCTCTCTCTCTCTCTCCTCTCTCTCTCTCTCTCTCCCCCTCTATCTAGAGCTGTTGTATTCATGGCAATGAACCTTGTGATACAACATTCTCTGTGGCTTTGCAGGCTACCAGAGGCACTGCGATAAATCGTAATATAATAGAAAATATGATGTTTCAAGATCGCAAAATAATGCAAATAATGCAAAATCCATAAGAATCATTGCATCTTAAAAAGCTCACTTTCCTTGGATTTGGAACTACCAGCTTGGCTTAATCTAGATTAATTGGTACTTCATATCAAACTCTGAATTAAAGATTATCATCAATACATTCATTTTGTAAACTATACACGTGTATACACATCGTGATTCATTCAGACAACACACGGCTATACATTTCAGGTATTGTCAATTTCAAAATAATGGTTATCTAAGTTCTATCTAAGTGATAGTAAAACAGTCACATAAAATTGTAACAGTAGTTATCTTTGTTATTTAGATCTACATGCATATCCTAGAGCTAAGTGAATAGCTTCAGTGAACTTTAACAATTATATTCATTTTTCTAGCTTTGTGATATCTTTCATAATGTATTATGAATGTAGATTTTATGATTTTTGGGGTAGTGTTCAAATACTATTTTCGATAATGAATTAATATGTACTGGCAATTTTATCCAACTTTACTTCTGAATTTTGATTATAATATAGATCCAGATCAAGGATGACATAAACAAGCGATGCATCTTGAGGTCAGAGTTTCGGAAATTGTAAAATAATGAGATTGAGCATCCAATAAAAGGTGAAAATATTGAATTACTTTACTACAATAGTGATATAATAAAATGAATAAATACATGTATGTAGAGCTTTCTACATTTACCCTTGTTAAAACTAACTGTAAGTAGGGAAAAGAAAAGACGAAAGCTCCTTCACATGTAAGCTCTCCACATATCTAGTAAAAACAACGTCATTGGTACACAAAAAATAAACAAAAGGCGAATCTATTCTTGTTTTTACAAGTCGGACAATAACTTTTCTCTGCTGCCGGAATTCCAATTTCTTCTTATTAAGTGTTATAAAAGAAAAACAAATTATTTTATATAAATAGGTTAAATTATGGACTTAAAGAGAGTTGCATCATGGTATTCCTGTTATTGAAGACGCAGCCAAAATCTATTTTTCATTTCATTTTATCATTTATTATGGGCGAAGCGTCTGTAAACTATTACACCTATCCATACCAAACAATAACAAGTAACCATTTCTCCGTTACCCACCAATGAAAATTAATTTGTATCCAGATGCACACTACAAAAAGGTTGCATTTAATTTAGGTTCAAACTGAGGAAATAGAAGATCAAAGAATTAAAAAATTCAAAAGCCCATTAACTACCTTTTCCAGACTTACTTTTTGAGTCTATCGCAGATCTAGTCTAATTAAGAATTTAATCTAAGAATACGGTGAGACAACTGATAAATCGAAGACCTGGTGGGGATTGAAACAAAGCTATGAAGCAAGTATGTCATTCTTTTATTGAGCAAAACAGCAGGTAGCAACAATATTGATCTATAGACGTGTACAGGTATAACGGCATGTTTGATTTTTTGCTGCAAATCGTATAAATATGATTTCTATCGAATGCACCAATACTTAAATTTGTGATTTGTCATTTCACTCAGTGTATTATTTTGTTTAAATGGGTGAATGAAATTTTCTTTAGTTTGCATAATTCATTAAAAGGAACTTGGTTTATATATGCCTAGCTACCTTCGTAGTATATTGATTCTTAAACTGTCTTTAGAATGCATATTTTGAGATTTTTTTTTCCTTTGTTTTTTTTTAAACTATTGGCGTCTACGCATTTTTTATGTATTTTATTTAAAGTCAGATTTTAATATCTTTTCAGTAGCCACGATTTAGTTTTAACCACATAAAAAATGCCCTATTTTGCTCCATCTTTTGCTTGATCAAGTTCAAGTTGGTGCTCCATTCTTAACCGCATCTTCTTCAAGGCACTAAAACTCGTATTACGAGATACTGGCCTGAAATTTATTGATTTTACTTTACTCCATAAATTTTCTTAAGGATCTTTACGGTTATTTCACAAAAAGAAAATCATGATCAAATGTGATTCTTTTTTAAACAATTTTAAGGAATTACCTACTGAGTAAGTATGCTGGATTCGTCTGTTGCTGATGAATCGCACAGTTATTCCACTAGGTTTTTTCACACCGATTGGCATAAAGATGGGACAAATTTTTTTGCATTGAGTCATAATTTTAAGAATTCTGTCAATTTGCTTACTCTTCATTGTTTGTTTTGATTTTTTTCCACGTTATAACAAAAGTTAATTCCTATATAAAGGTTGCGGTCTCGTAACAAAAACAATTGTTTCTATTTACGCAGCTCATCAAAAGGTTTATTTAACATGAATTAGGCTGCTAGTTATTCAGAGTCATCGGAATAACCGAGCAGGTTTCGACAATCAGTAGCAAACCTCAACCCTGTCGTGTAAAGATTGGACTCACAAACGCAAGCATGAAAAACACAAAAACACCGGTTAAGGGCTGTGACTGTTATTACTTTCCTATTGATTTTTATAACATGCTAAATCACTGAGCTATCGCATGTTTACTAGAAGTGATTGATCTATTATCAGTAAAATGAGTGGCAATTTCTGTTTTTAAGATAATGACCAACGAAGCAGTAAAAAGTACATAAAGTATTTTTTTTAAATTTTCTTGATTATCGCTTTTAAAGCGTGATAATACAATAATTGTCATACTTCATATTCTTTGTATAACTGAATTGTATTTACTTACATAATTAAAAGAAAGACTTTTTTTTTTAAACCGATTCGATTTGAAGTTTTACCAATACCCAACAAATTTAAAGCTAAAAAGACGTCAAAATCACATTCTCAGCAAGATAGAATTCCTGGCTCTCGTAGTTCTCTAGATCCTCTCCTATCCAGGGTCTTCGGAGTAAAAACAAAACAAAACAAAACAAAAAAACCATCACCAGAGCATTCGCTGCACAGATGCTGCGAATCCGGCCAAAGATAATGACAGTAATTATCTAGAATAACAGTGGACATTTTATGAAGGGGTTATCCGCCCTTTCGTGGAAACAAAGCTTGACCACTGAAGTTAGCTCTGTTCAGCTGGATGATCTCTAGAGAGTCATAATCATAGGGTGCTCAAAATATGTCGCGGCTGCGATGTTGATATTGTATTGAGAATGTGTTACTATAGACTAGTCTCATCAGAGGAAAAAAAATAGAGAGAACTCCTAAATACAAAAAAAAGTTAATTATTTTAAATATCAAAGCAAAAGGTTAGAGGATTGTCTATGGCAAAAAGCAAGAGAAAAAAAAATAAAGTATGTTAAGCGTGGTTGTTAGAGTAATTGCTAGTATAATCACTATGGTTTCCCCTCTTCTTTACATTTTTTAGCCGATATCGATTAGAGTGGTTAAGAACTTTATACTTTTGAATGAACACAATAGATAGAACTTAGTGACAGACACTTATATTTCTAATCTTTAAAAAATCTCAGCTGTAGAATAGACCTTGAACACTTGTCGACTTTACTTGGGACAGTTAGAGCGGTGGGTCATGTATACATGTGTTAGTAGTTTCAAATACTCTTCTGCGAAAAATCAGACAATGTAAAGGAAGATAATGCAGAGAGAAGAAGATAGAGACATGTATATAATATGTTGTAGCTGAGTCTGTAATTCAGTTAGTTAATCTATCGCTGCTTTCTTGATATCATAACATTCAAAAATCAAAGCAACGTGTATTGTCAGTTGATTTCTAACATTATGAAAACCCTCAGGTCCCTGTTTGCTTGTTTTGTTTTTTTTCTCGGAAAACACTTTTGAACTTAATAAATCTCTCTTTGAATCCAAAATGCCCAACCCATGAAATAAATTTTCAGCAACATCGACAGTATTTATCCAGATTGTTTACAATAATCCAAATTAAAAATCTCAGTTTCTCACCGTTCACTTTCATTTGTCTCAATAACCTTTGCTGAGCAGGCCCTTTTTTTTCTTTGACTTTCTTCCTGGTATTGAGTCTAATCTTTTAATTCAAAGAAGCTATAGGTGTGGACTTTGCCCACTGTTTGACTCGAGATGAGTGAAACTACTTAACTTTACATTTCTCTCGGCTAACACGGTCAGTATTGCAACCTGTATGACCTCAGATAAAAATATATATTTTTGTCCTGTTTTTAGAATTAAAAATTTCCAGCTTTGAAATGAGCGGACAGATCAAAGCCGCGTCCCACAGTTGTGATGTTGCAAAAAACCAAGTGTATTTGAGATCAAGAGGATAATATTTACAACAGAGCAGGTGCGCAAGTGCTTTTGGTTTTCTGAACTGACAATGGGAGTTTCCTAATACAGGATCTATATATTACGCTACTTTTTTCAACAATGAGACTAACTATTGACTGCCACAAGCGGCATGTCATGGCTACGGTTGATACATACATACAGTACATACCTGCTGAACATGCTATCAAAAAAAAATATTTTATTACTTTATTACGAGCTTACACTGCTGCCCAGACACACGGAAGCTCATCTTCTTCTCTCTCTCTTTTTTTTTTTTTGTTTTTTTTTTTTTTGCAGCACTTCAAGGCATGGTATGACTTATCATAAGCATCAATAAGATTCGCCATTAAAGGAGGTAAAGTGCAGAATGAGGAGAACAAATGGTTTTCTTAAATACCGTACATTTACGGAGTAAATCCTAAAAATGCACTTTTGTATCAACAGTCAGATGGGGTGACTATGGCCACATTCCAGGCAACTTGTTAATGTCACTTGCAAAAAGTGTAAAACTTACCCAGTGCAAGGGGCTCTAAGACATGGGCTGGGTCGTAATAAGTGCTATAAGCTTCAAATCTACATGATCGAAAATGATAGATGAAATGTGTACTTTTTTTTTCTTTGAGGGAAGGGGGGAGAGGGGGGGGGGGGGGGGGGTGCAAAGTCTCTCCCATTTTTTGTTGTTCTCGGAATGAGATTATTTTTCATCTTTATTTTTTTGTATTCAGCTCATTCAACTTGCCACAATTATAATGCACAAACATAATAAAGATGAAAGAACGTTTTAATCAATTAATACCGCAAAGGCCAAAGCTAGCGTTTGATTTCATTAGTAAACATAATAATTTACATGGCTTCTTAAATTTGGATTTTGCAGGTGTCAACTTCCAGGCTTCCAGAACCTCATATAAGTTGGATGATTCAGCCCGGGACGGGTGTTTGGATACGAGTGTAGCATGAAAAAAATATCATAAAATATTCCAGCAGAGATAAATTTGTAGGCTGCCCGGTATCGATACGATATTCTATGATACAGAAGTAGAGAATTGGTGTTCAGGTGCAATGACAAAAAAAATGATGAAGGCTTACTATGGCCTATTCATTTTCATGCTGAAAGTTTTTCTTATCAGTAACAGGTATAATGACCGATTACAATTACTATCAAAGTGTTACGTTGCCAGAGTGCATCTGAATCAAGGCTTAATTTTTTTTTTAAAGACTACATCTAGTTTATAGACAAATCTTTAGATTTAATTTCTGAATGTTAGCTATCAAAGTCTAGATCTACAGCCTAAATAAAAACACAGATTCTGACCTTTTGAAAACACTAAAAGATAAATGGGTCATTCTGATGGTATTACGTTAAAAAATTTGGGTATAAATCCTTCCCAAATGACGATTTTAGTGATGACAGTTCATTATTTCATGACTTCAATAAAAAACTTTAAAGTTGAATTATTGTATTTACACAGGAATTAATGTATATCATCATATCAGCACTTACATAGTTTGAAGTTCACTTTTTCCTCCGAAATATTCCACTGCGGATGGCAGTCATCTTTAGGACAAGTACAGCTTCGTAAAAAAAAAAAAAGACTTGGAATCCAATTTAAAAAATATAAATTAAAAAGTGATTAAATTTTTTAACTATTAGAATCTCTCAAAATTATCATATGATATCCCCTCACTAATAACTTTCAAAAACATGGGATGATTTTTATGTAGTGGTCTTAGTCACTCAATGCTGTGGAATATTATTAATACACCACTGCAAAAAAAAATGGAATATTCTTGACATTGCAGTCTATTTTTAAACTACAAAATAATAAAAAAAAAATAAGCTACAAAGAAACTTTGGTTGACATATACAAAATGGAACAAGTACTCTATATATGTGAAATGTTTAAAAAAAAAAAAAAAAGATATTAAGTGAAGACACAACGCAGATTTCCTCTTTTTATAATAGGATCGTCACTGAATTGCTGAGTCTTGAAAAAAACGAACCTCTTTATCGACTCACATTACCAGCATGAATGGAGAATCTTCATAAAGGCTCACCAGTGAAATTCAATGATTTCGACCCAACAATAAAAGCATATGGAAAACAAATAGCCAACAGTGGAGTTTTGTAGATCTCTCTAATTATTTAATATACACTAAGACTAAGATAATAACCAGTGTTCTAAATGTATTGTTTAATCTTTACCAATTATAAAGTAGTTTCCACATTATCAAAGCGAGTTTTCAAGGCCATATCAAAGCAAGTATAGTAACTGGAGAAAGATCTTAATTAGTGTAAATTTGTTTTATTCCAATTCTTATTATCTTGAAAACAGAAAATAAAACGTGCCTTATATCAGAAATTACTTGCAAACCCATTTGGTTTGCTTCGATTAAAATTTTCAGTTATACTTCTTTTCTTCTTCATGACTGATTGGAGCAGCAGTGTCTATGGGGTTGGATCGCGCGCCCAATATCAGCAGAGATTATCTTTTCCGATCTAACTCTCACGGCGATGGTGGGTGAGTTTAAGGCTAGAGCTTTTTCTGTTCCACCGTGTCTGGTACAGAGAAAAGGCCTGAAGTCATCTTGCAGTGGAAGGGCTACAAATTGAACAATAAAATAAAATTTAAAAAAAAAACACCAAAAAACAGTCCAGGTGAATAAAGGTGAGGCACCAGGAAAGCAATGTTTTGCATTTTATCTCGGATGACGTCAGTCCAGACACCATGAATAACAAGGCTACAGATTTATACGTTTTAGACTTGATTTTAAAACATTTTGTGATGCCTTTTAGTTTTGAATCTTGCTTCAATGCTTACAGCGGGATCTTTTGTGGGATTAATGATTTGTTTTTGATAAAGAACCCTTTATCACAACTGTCCCCTCTCTTTAACAAACTTATGAAACATTATTTTGAATTTTGCACCGCTTTTCCTAATGGAACTTTCTGGAATTTACAGAGAATAAATTAATAGGCTACTATAATAATTGTCAAAAAAATTGTAAACCCTGCAATGTTTATGCAGTAACAATTGAAAAATTAACGGACAGTATTAAGGTAGGCCTGCAGCTCAGGTCAGTCTTGTCTTGGTGTTGATCTTCCTGATTTTGTTATCCTAAATCTAAAACTAGTCGTTTCAAAGAGCAAAAATTGTCAAGATCAATTGTTTTCTTTTTAATCTCGTTTTAACGCAAGCTACTTGTAAAAGAAATGAAAATTTTACACTTCCGCCCTAGACAAACCGAGAACTAGCTGTGTAAACTCACAAGGTCTATTTTAAAGACCTCAAGATGCCTGGGAACCTAATGAAAACTATGCCAAACTGATCTCTGTTTATTTTCTTTTCCTGACGAGTTGGACTTAATAAGGCTGCCGTTTCTCTTAATATGTGAAGCATATGTGCTGGAGCAGCTCTACTCAGATGCCGCACAATAAACATGGTCATTTAAAGATTGACCACATTCATGTATTATTGTACATGTATTTGGGTTCTTAATTTGAAAAAAAAAGGTTATAATGTGCGATGAAAAAGGATTCGTTAACGAAGGAGATAACATTCACAAGGATGATTTCGTAAAGGATAGGCAACTCTGCAGAGTAAAATAATAAAAAAAAAAACGGAGGAAAAGGAGGACGAAGAGAGAGAGAGAGATAGATAGATAGAGAGAGAGAGAGATAGAGAGAGAGAGAGAGAGAGAGAATTACTGTAGCCAGGAAGAAGAGGCGAGAGACCAAAAAAAAAAAAAACAGGAAGAAAAGAAGATATATAAAAGATAGATAAAGAAAGAGTGCGACACACACACACACACACACAAAAACAGAGCTATGAAGACGAACGGTAAGAAGTAAAAAAGAAAAAAAAAAAAAACAGGTAGAGAGGAAAGAAAGAAAAAGAAAGAACTAAAGAAAGAGGGTAAATGACGAAGAAAGAGAATAAAAAGTAGGAAAGTGTAAGGAAGGAAGAGGGTGAATTATGGTAAAGCAGAAACTTGAGAACAGAAAAAAATGTAAGCAAAATAGTGACAAAGAAAAAAAAGACAGTGGAAGACCGAAAAGGAAAGAATGGCGAGAGAGAGAGAGAGAGAGAGAGAGAGAGAGAGAGAGAGAGAGAGGAGGAGGCAGGGAGGGAAAGATATTAAACGCAGAGAAAGAGGAAGAGAAGAAAAAAGAGCTTGTGAGGAGAAGAGAAGAACAAAAGAAAAAAAGAGTGGGAGAGAGAGATAGAGAAAAAAAAAATGGAGGGGAGAGAGAGAGAGAGGGAGGGAGGAAGAGACAGAAAGATAGAGCTCCAGGTACACAGTGTTTCACCTGAAGTTACAGCGTAATAGACGACTCCCACCGTACGTCGATCTAGATTCTAGATCTATACTCTAGAGTCTAGATTTGCACTTACGGCACTCAGCATGTGCGAGCTCTTCTGTTCTTCTGCATTCGTCTCTTGAGCCTACCACAGATACTCATACCGGTACGGAAAAGTTTACCACTACAGCTAGATATAGATCAAATAGTGCAGACAAGAAGGCTTTTTAAAGTGGAGCCTCAATATGATCCTGTCAAGAAGAACCACAGCTCTGTTTTCATACCACTGGTGAGAATCCGGCACATAGGGGAGGGATACAGGGAACGGTTTGGGTCGGTACCCACTAGCTCTAGTACCCACTCGTCGCTTCAGCTCAGTCAGGCGTTCCTTTCTCTCACCACACTTCTCTCCCTCTCCCTCGTCTCGCTCCTCCCTGGCGCTGCTGGGACAATGCTGGTCCTCTACCTCTAGATCTAGGCAAGATCTTCATCTACAGCTCTTTAGGTGCGATGAGGAGTTGTTTGAAGAGCGACCTTTGAGTATCACCAGAGATCACCAGAGATTTAGACACTCACGTGCCAGGTTTTCTGTCTTCAAAGAGGCCTTCGTTTTAAATTGGATTGTTACGCAGTGTTGCTAAAGGTTCTTGTTTTTTATTTCTCATTCCACATTATGCATTTCAAGGTGGTTTTAGTTTTAGATCTCTTTATTTCTTTATAAGCCATATCAATGTGCAGTGCAGTTTTTTGATGTTTCAAAGTGGATTTGTGAATATTCAATAGCAAAAAAAAAAGTAATTGTTGTGAGTAATTTTTCTTACTTCACTTTACCCTCATTTTTAAGAAAATAAAGACGTAGAGGCACATAAACAAATTTAGAATTTAGTGTTATTGTTGCTACTTCTCCCCTCTCCCTTTCCCCCTCTTCTCTCCACCCTTCCCTCCCCCTTCTCTCTCTCCCTCTCTCTCTCTCTCTCTCTCTCTCTCTCTCTCTCTCTCTCTCTCTCTTTTCACTCATCTGCTTTGGCTCATCCTTTCTGTCTCATCCCGAGAACGTATCAATAGATAAAGGAGAAATTAAAAGAAACCACACCACAAAAATCTCAGCTGCTTCAGTGCATGCTTTGGGAAACTTCTTAAAGTTTAGAATTATATCAAGAAGATTCAAGGACTTTTTTAGACGTTTTATTTTTTAATTCATAGAATGAAGTTAGGTGAAATACATAAACCGTGTATACTATTTTTACGTATTTAATAATAGCCGAAATATTAAATTGAAGAATCTGCAACAGTTCAGGCTCAGAGATCTGTATCTCTGGAATTTCTTCTTTTCTTTTTTTTTTTTTCCCTCGTATCTTATTATCGCATTTTGCTTTTGATTCAAGTTCACCCTTATATTTATTTTTGGATTTTTTCAAGAAGTGCGTTTAGGTTTTAGCTCATAAATCTTTCTTGTGAAGGAACACAATCCACATCGGATATAACGGGCTTGGGTTCTTCAGATTTAAATAGAACCCCGATTTGAACAAAGTCTTTCTACGTACTCTCTTTTGTTAGTGCTAGAGAAGCACTGTAACAGATGTAACAGATCTAGACACACATCATAAGCCTGTTTAAATTTGTCATTTATATCAAAATTGCTATAATTTAATTTGGAACCAAAAAAATCTTATGGAGTTGTGTATGGCTCTTTGATCATCCAAAAATAAAGATCTAGAACCAGTCGTCCATAGTTTTAATGGCTTTATGTCAATGAGGATTGGCATCAAGTATGGAAAGATGGCCAAGACAAATATCGCACCCTAGTAATGAAGAAACTTTCTCTATGAAATCATGAAAGTGTATCTCACAAAAAATCCTTATGATAGCCTTTTTAGGGGATTCAGTGTAACTGCAGATAAAGAAGAAATCTAGTTGCCATTGTAGGAAACATTCAAAGCCAAGGTGCGTTCTTACAAACAAGCAATCATATCTGATGAACAAATTAATTCATTGATAGATTGAGAGATAGATATATAGATAGACAGACAGATAGATAGATAGATAGATAGATAGATAGATAGATAGATAGATAGATAGATAGATAGAGAGAGAGAGAGAGATGATACACAGATAAATAAATTGACATTCAGATAGATCGAAGCAGAAATAGACTCAGCAAGGAAAAAACGAATAATACCTAATCGCAACGTGTTAGAGAAACAATAGTCGATGAAAAAAAAGAGTGAACCAACTACATTTCCTGATAATGAGTTTGTCAAGTCAAGTTATGCCTACTACAGGCCTAACTATCTACAACCAACTGTATTAATAGCTTGGTAAAGTGAAGTTCAAAACTGCAAGCCCTAATTTCCTATAATGTAAAGCTAGAATTTATTGGCTGATAAGACCTCTCTTTTTAGTTTTCTGATATCTTCATTAAAATATTCAAAGCAGTATATTTATTATTACCTTAATGATATGCAAAAATGTGGACTAAGCCCAATAGCATGACATTAAGTATGCCTTTTCGTGATAATAAAGCTAAATCTGTCTAGAGATTTACCGTCTGCGAGCCTGTGGTGCTCGCCAAAGACAAGAAATCTTGTTTACACGAAACATGCCTACCATTCTTTGCTCGATCTAGCCTACCGTCATAGCGGCCTATAAACTGAGGGGGATGCAAGTGAAGTTGTGAAGTCGTCGGCGATGTAACATCAATGTCACCCGCGGATTGCCTCAATGGCAATAAATCTCGCGAACCTGTCGTAAATTGTATATTATTATCATTCTGCATCATAAGTTTTTACCTTGGAGCCATTGCATATAAACGCCGTTAGAAGGAAAGGTGATGTGCGTTAGGTAAATTTTTATGGCTTGTTTGAATAGACTGAGACACAAGTATGATTATAAACATGGGGGAAAAACGAACCATTATAAATGAGGAATATCATTAAACTTTTCATACAGATATTCCTTGCTTTATGTTGTATTTTTTCCGCTGAAAAATTCCGCGTTAAACCTACTTGAAAAGCTGATCATAGACTTTAGAATGGTAAATATGGGCTGTCAGAAAAGATCGCAACCGATTAAATGTAAAGTAACTTTGTGAAAATCAATTTCCATTAACATAGTTTAAAAAAATATTTACAATTGTCAGTTAAGTTTATAAGCTTTTTGTTTTCCAAACAAGCCTTGATTTAGCGAGAATACCAAAATGGAAACAAAATGATAGGCACGTCTTCGTGAAACCAAGTTACAATGAAAATGAAAAAAAAACAACAAACAAACAAAAACAAAGAGAATAACACCAAATAAATCGAAAACCCAAAATGAAAGGACAAACGGAATCATGGAAAGTGAATGAAAAAGGTAGCTTTATTTACTTTGCTCTATTAATAATATCTCTTAATTATAATTAATGTGATGCAAATCTCTTGCCAGAATATTTTTACTATTTTGAGCGGCAAAAATATAATTTCTTTTTTTAGAAAATTTCTGGTAGAGGAGATAAAAAAATCGTGCTGTCCTTCTGATGTAACGACACCCTCATCGCAGTGTCAAAGAGTTGGAGAGAAATTAAAATTTCTGCATGGACATGTCACGCGCTGTCACTGAGCACAAAGATAAATGGCGAGAAACGCAATTAGTTAAGAGAACGGCAATCGATTGTACAAAGATTTGCCTTAACTCTCTTTAAGCTGGAATAGATCCTTCAAAGGAAAAAAGGGGTATCTAAAAGATGAAAATCTCTCTTTGTAATTGAAGGACTTTCAAAAAGAAAAGCCTCTGGTTTGTACACCGAAAGAAGCATCTCCTTGAATTTTCCCCACTGAGTTCAAAGAATAACAGCCCGATTCCATTAATTTTTTAACTAAAAGATTTTTCTGGATGTATTTTTATTGCTGTGGGTAACACAAACACGCTCTTCAATGGATTACAAAAAAACAAACAGGAGACCCTATAGCATGCACGTGTAAAGAAAAGTTCTGGAGCTCCCTCCCACCTCACCAGCTGTTTTCCAATGGGTCGCTTCAAGTAGACAGAGCCAGGATTTGCAGAGCAGATCTTCTTTTTCTTTTAACGGCAGCTATGTAGTCCTGGTATTTTTTTTGGCTTCGGTTGGGTTGAAAAAATAACAGCTTTGTATGCAAGTAAAATATTGTTCTTAACAGTTCTGTGTGTCTGTTTATTTCTTGTAGAACTCAAATTATTTTTTGTGAGCATGAGAAATTTATCGAGAAAATAATACAAGGCTTTACGAGTTTTTACGGATGTTAAAATCTCAACAAAAGATACTGTATGTTTCTGTTTCTGCGCAACCAAATTGGTGAAATTTGGTCATAAACTTATATATATGCCAAATGTATGCTTTACTATCACAACTATTATTTTTAATGCAACTTAAGGACTTGGCAAGTTTTAGGAATAAAAGCACTTTATCCATGAAACGAATATTTTTACGTGTAAGTAAAAATATGGAAATTTAATTATTATTCTAATGTCTAATTTCTTTTTTCGCACAATACTTTAAAATTTGTTTCAAAACGCTAAACCCGTTCATGGTTGTCTCTCTCAGTTTTTCATAGAACATTTAATCAAACATTTAGCATCTAAGTGCTTTGCTTTTATTGTGTAAGATGGAAGAGAAAGGTGTTTACGAATTCTTATACGAGGGCTGAAAATTAAATGGTGAAATTGTTTACAAAACTTTTTTTCAGACTTCAAGTAGAGTCACCAAAATAAAATCCTTCATTTTGACAAAACGAAAATATTATTGTGAGAATTACTTGTTAAAATATAAATGTGATTTTGTCAGCCAAGAGCACCCTTGCATTACCAAAGGCATTCGTTATATTACCGGAAATCATTTAGTGTTTACAATCTTCACCCGATCATTTCTTGTGGATTGTTAGTGGTCATTGGCTCCGGCCACATTTTCTGTTTCACTGAACATCTCTGATCGTGTTGACCAGCAATGACCTGTACAGGGTTCTCCTCCCCTAAAGCCATGCACTGGATTATACTGACGCTGTTTTTGCTAAGAGGCGCCTCTGTCACTGGTAAGTTCCTTAAGCTAGTGTGTCGAAAGCTACCGAATACCTCTACAGAACTCTTGTCTCCAACCTCTATTCGTTCATTAATTTCTCATGCGCATTACCAGTTTGCCATTCCATATGTTCTTAATGCGATACACTAAAATAATCGCATTACTGACTCGAGATTAGTTTCATGAAATGGCCATCAAACCGTGGGCTGTCGACTATTGTGTGTGGATCTGGGGCCAACAATGTGGAATTTCTTTATCCACTGAATACTTTAATTAGACCTCTCTTAATTCTTTTTGATGTTGTTCTTGCTTTCACAATCATGTTGAATTGTGCAAGATAATATAATTTTCATACTCGGATGTACTTCTTCTTGATTTTATCCCTTCCTCTACCACTATGTCCCCATATTTCTTTCACTCGTGATTTCTCTCTATCTGTCTCTATCTATCTCTCTCTACTTTAAACTCTCTCGGCTCAGCATCTGTATGATTGTTGCATTTTTTCCAATTCCCTTTGTGTGCTTGTTGTGCTCTCTCTCTCTCTCTCTCTCTCTCTCTCTCTCTCTCTCTCTCTCTCTCTCTCTCTCTCTCTCTCTCTCTCTCTCTCTCTCTCTCTCTCTCTCTCTCTCTCTCTTCCCTACACCAATGGCATAACATCCTTCAGGTCTGCTACCATCAATTCTTTGTTATCCAATTTGCTGCAGCCGTTCAAACAATATTATTGGATTCTGCTTCACAGTATCCCCATTGTAACAACTCTCTTTCATCTCTTCATGCCTCTCGCAATAGACTGAGTCACATTCATCTTCCTCCCTCACAACCCTCTTCCTCTCCCCCCCTTCCTTTCGCACATTATAACATACGTTTTTTTCCGTCAGAAATGACCCTATTTTTCTACCTGAGCAGTAGCACTTCGTGTCTGTAATGGGTTCAACTATGAAACTGAAACAATAAGTCTTTTTGTCAAGTTGGCGATGGGATAGGGCGCTTCTATAATAAGGTTAAAGACTGGAGTTCGGGTAGTATTTGTCGAACTTGAAAATACTGATCTTCTAAGTTTTATTATTATTTTTTTAATTTTTTGGACATTAATTTTTTGAAAATAGACAGAGATCTCTCCCTGTCAAGCTTTTTCTTTCTCCCAACACACATACCATCTATTTCCCCCACCTGTTACAGTACTGTATCAGCGATTTTTCAATTCTCTGAATCTATAACTTTTGTGACTGTAACCCTCATCTTCTCTTTTATTTTTTTTTAGTATTTTTAAAAATAGCTATGGTTTCTTGAACTCCTAGTTTGTTTTGAATTTCTTTTTACGTTTTTCGTTTGAATTTGAACTATTCCCAGACAGTATGGAACACGTTGTCTGATATGGTGGGAAACGTGTCAAGGAACTTATGTTAGGCTAGAGTTTTTATTGTTATTTTTTGTTTTATTATTGTTTGGTTATCTTGATTTAATTTGTTTCGTTTTTTATTTCTATTTTAATACCTTATGAAATTAGAACGAATAATTAATTTATTATTGAAATTAGCTTATGCAATGCAGGTCTTAAAAAGGATTATTTAATAACAAAAGCAATTTCTAAAAATTTGTAATGAAAGGCTGAATTAAGAAGTGTTCTTATTTTTATCTGAAATAAAAAAAAAAAATCATGTGACGCCATTTGAAGAGTTGTCAAACAAAAGATTTTTTTCTTTAATTTCTATTTTACATATTTACCTCATTCATCATTCCGAGAGATTTCTTCGCTACTTATACAAAATCCTATCTTTGAATTCCTGAAAGTTTTTTTTTTTTTTTTTTTAAATATTAACAACCCTATTGCGTTAATAACGGTATAGGTGCGTTTCATTTTCTTCTTTTCCTTTTGTTTTTGTTCTTTTCTAGTCATTAACCCCCTTGAATGCGTGGGATCAGTGAGGGCAAAGTCATTAAAAAACATCAGAAGAATTGAAGAACCGTGTCGATGGCTTGGAATTATTTCATTTCACTCGACCTAGAAGTTGTGAGTTATACAACTTCTAGATAATGTCTTATTAGAGTATGAAGGTTGCGGTAAGTTAAGTGCACTGAACGGATAAGGTAATCTCTTCAGTAGATCGCGCATATCTGAAAGACATCTGATGTCATCGCGTTAATGGTCTCTCTGGTATTAAATTGCGGCCATAAGATTCTCTCTGATCATCCACGATCTCTGTACTGTCATCACTTCACATCTCTCTCTCTCTCTCTCTCTCTCTCTCTCTCTCTCTCTCTCTCTCTCTCTCTCTCTCTCTTTCTCTCTCTCTGTCTCTGTCTCTCTCCCTCCTTCTCTCTCTCTTTCTCTCTCTGCGTCTTTCTCTGTCTCTCTCTGTCTATCCGTTCATTTCTCCCTAACCCTCTTCCTCATTCTTCTTCTTTATCCACCAAATTATATCCACATCTTATCTCATTACCGACCACTTATATTTTTCCCACCTTCTTGTCCTTCTCTCCTTCTTTTTTTTCTTTCTCACGTGTTTTCAGTATTAATGTAGTTAAGCTAATAAGTGAAGGAAAACAAACTTAATCCTCATAGAATGCTCAATTGAAGATATAATATTTCAATGCTTTAACGTGAATCATGCCTGGCATTTCAGATTTTTTTTCTCTTCTTTTCATGGTTGTGTTTAAAACAAAATAAAGAATTTTCACAAGCCAGTGCTATAAATGCGAAAATTTACAGCTTTTAATAAGCGTTTAAAAGGAAAAGAAAACAGATTGGGAAAATAAAAAAAATAGTCTCTTACCTTTATTAATCTATCACTCATTTGCTTTTACTTTGGAGAGAACAAAGAAATCTGTAAAATGAGTTGAATCAATCAAGTTTTCGACAGCACATGTAGTGTAATGAATATAACTAAGTAAAAATACGCCAATACCAGTTATGATGCATTCTTTTTGTTTAGCTTGACTACTTCTGAGCATGTTGTGAAAGGATTTGTCCAAATCATCCCACTTAACTGCATTTCAAAAATAGTTGTGAATTTTGTTGTTTTAACCACTGAATAAAAGCCTAGGGCATAATTCAAACAACTGGGTATTCATCAAATATTTAGGCATAAAATCACTTTATTGATTGTGTTTATTCTCCAATGATTTTCTTCTTTTACGTTTTCTTGTTCTTAGCGGTGAAACGCTTGATCACCTCTTTGATATTAGGTAAAGATGAGAGTTTTTATCCAAGCTGAAGATGAGAAAAACACGAGCCCCGTCTGGTGTCTTGCTAGAAGCCACCTGCTGTCACAGTATGACACAGCAGGGGTGACAACCTTGTCTGATCCTTACATCCCTTGGCTGGCTCTAGTCCCCCCAGTCACTGGGTTATCGGGTTGGTGGCAACTGGGGAAAAGCGCTACTTGTCAAGAATTCCTCTATCCTGTCTTCGCTGTCAGTGGACACAGTTTTTAAGGCAAGATTAACCCACATCTTTTTCTCCTTCTGGTGAGAAAAGAATTAAAATCTCAGCAGCGGGCTTTAACTTGTCAGTTAAGACACAATCATTATTATCGTTTGTTTTTTTGTTTTGTTTTTTTTTTCTTTGTTTTGTTTTTTCTTTAAAATTCTTTCTCGTTTTTGTAAGCTTTCAATATTTTTTAGAATAGCGAATCCTTAGAAAGCACATGGTTAATTGACCAGCATGCGTGAAGAAAATAAAAGCGACCGTGTCCAGTAAAAGAGGTTGATGCAACGCATATAGAAAATTTGATTACCTAAAATCTCAATCTGACACTCAAAGTAAATACTTCTTTATTATCGATAATACAAGAGACGCTGTCATGTCTCATAATGGAATCGGAGATTTTAAGCATTATTTAAAATTAATCATTACAAAATTAATGTACAATTTCCTTTACTTAATAGCGCCAGGCAATTCTAAGGAACGAGAAGAAGGGGAACGGGGAAGATATAGATAGACATACAAAAACAGTGAGACAGAGCCAAAAAGAGACTCACGTTGTGTTTTGTGTCTGAAGAAGCAAAAGCGAGGTTTTTTCGGCGAGAAGACTGTAATTTCTCCTCTCTGCCGTCCCAGCGACCAGTCTTCGTGTTCACACTTCCCGCTATTAGACACGCGGATAAATTCACGTTTTTCATCTTTACAAATCGGTGTGTCACCTCCCGCTGACACAATTGTAAAAACTGCTTTATCTTAAACGTTGTGCTCGCCGCCCCTCTGGTGCTCAAGGTAAAGAGTCGGTGATAATAGCTTGCGTTACCACTAGAAGAAAGAATGTCAGGTACAATTAAACTCTTCACAGGGTTTCGTTTTACTGATCTTTAGAAAGGGCTCATCTTAAGAGATCTACGAATTTAGACAAAATTTTCTTGCAGTTGATTACCATAAATTTACACTTTGTGCCGATTATCAATATCATAGCCTTAATTTTCGGAGCTTCTAATTTTACCCTTTACCGCTCTTTGCGCTGCCTCTTATCTTTTTCCACTCTCTTCTTTCTAGAAGTATCTTAGTTTTTCTTTTTCCGCCTTTATTCTCAGTACATTTTACATTTTAGAGGCTATTTTAAAAGTTAAATTCAAAGTATTTGGTGCATGAAAGAAGAAGAGGGAAAAAAAGGGGCAGCTGGAATATTCAAACTGTCTCCAATAGGGCAGAGAGACCATGGCACGGTCACAGCGCACCTGTATAGTCAAATTGTTTTATTTATTCTTTCTCTCCCTCTCTTTCTCTCTCTCTCTCTCTCTCTCTCTCTCTCTCTCTCTCTCTCTCTCTCTCTCTCTCTCTCTCTTTCTGTCTCTCTCTTTCGCCCTGTCTGTCTGTCTCTCTCTCAGTCTCTCTCTCTCTCTCTCTCTCTCTCTCTCTCTCTCTCTCTCTCTTAATTTCACTCTCTTTGTCTCTCCTCCCTTCTCAATCTTATATCACCAATATGTTTGCACCTTATTTAAAAATATAATTCGGTACCTGAATAGATCATTCTGCTCAGATAGAAAGCTCTAATGCATTCGACTCCTATCTTAACGTTTTTTTTAATCAGAATCTTTTCGGAAATGATATGAAGCATCGGCCGCCCACTCTTGGGACACCTCTGGCCTATTTCGACAGCTCGGCATCACTTTGCCCGAAAGTCTCAACCTTTGCATGATCGTGTGGATATGAAACAAAGTAAAACGTTCTGTAATAATTCGCGCCGTCTCCCTGACGTGCCTTGTGTTGTACCAGTTTTTTCTCTGCTAAGAGTATGTCAAGTGGGGCCTCGGGCAAGGCGGAGTGACGGGAGAAAAGAATGATTTGGGGTAATGAAAGAGAGAGAGAGGGAAAGAGAGAGAGAGAGAGAGAGAGAGAGAGAGAGAGAGAGAGAGAGAGAGAGAGAGAGAGAGAGAGAAAGGGAGAGAGGGGGGGGGGAAGAAAAGGTGGTAAATATGGGGGTAGGGAGGACGGAAAATATGGCAAAGTAAGGGGAGCGGGCTGAGGTCAGAAGTGGGTAAGTGATTTTGAAAGTGTCAGTTTAAATCAAAAGCATCCTCAGATTCAATGCTTGACACATTATCTAGTCCAAAATGGATGAGGGAAAAAAAAAAAAGAAGAAGAAGGAAAGAAAATATGTTACAAAGAAAAGAACTGTGAAGAAAAAGAGAATGGGATTGAAGGGATGCGAAACAAGAGAAAATGAGAGAGAGAGAGAGAGAGAGAGAGAGAGAGAGAGAGAGAGAGAGAGAGAGAGAGAGAGAGAGAGAGAGAGAGAGAGAGAGAGAGAGAGAGAGAGAGAGAGAGAGAGAGAGAGAGAGAGAGAGAGAGAGAGAGAGAGAGAGAGAAATTAACGGCTCTTCAGCAGGATCAGGTGCGGAATCTTTCTCTATTCAACTCTTCATGTGGCCCTCTCAGTATGATTACCACCTTTTTTGACAACGAGACTGGATGGAGCTCGGATTGGGGGGACAAATTTTTTTTACTTCAACTTTTTTTTTTTCACGTAGAGCAAAGGGTCTAACACCCCCTTTCATCCTGTGAGAGAATCCGACTATGGTCTCTTATTTTGACAGAGGTCTCAATTGAAGAAGTCCCGATTAAGGAAGTAATTATCGTAAAAAAAGATGCTTCAACTGTAATTTGACGGCTTGAATACTTTTGGGTAAAGAAATAAAAGATTGCATGGGATTTGAACATACCAATATTTTTTGTTGTTTAGAATTGAAGAGCGTTTTGACCACTAGATGAAGATTTTCAAAAGACATAATTATTTTCTGTGGTTTATGTCTTCATTTTTCTGCTGATACATTCAACAAGTTTTAAAATATGTAGCGATATATTTACATGTACCTGTGTCTAGTGTTTTGTTCGACAGGAAAATATTGGGTCAAACTGATTGTTTGAGGCGAAAAAGTGAGCGATATCGGGAAATGAAGATTTAAGTATCTTTTATTATTATTATTATTATTATTATTATTATTATTATTATTATTATTATTATTATTATTATTATTATTATTAATTTTTAAGGTCGAAAAACAAGATTAATTACGTTGAGGTTGGAAAAATTTTTTTTAAAATATTTCTTTATCAAAGTGGATTACTGAATAAATCAAATGTCATTGGGGGGACCATTTTCTTTCTATGGAGTTTTAGAACCAATCTAAAGAAAATGCACACCAAAGGCATTCATCTCCGGAAGTGACCCAGGCAATAGGGACAGGGCGAAGCACCGTATGGCTAGGGCCACGATGATAGAGGCGTCTGTGAGAGAATGTCAATGACGAACTATGCGCCCAGTCCATTTCGACTGCGGCCACGTCCTCGTGAATGCGGTCCCTGAAGAGACTTCTACTTTTCTTTAGTTTGTCCATCTCTATGAATGGTTGACCCATGTCAATGGAAGGTCCTTTGGGTTGCTCGCTCTTGGTCACAAAGTACTTTACGAACTGTCGACATGGGGTCCCCTTTGTTTAGGTGGCTCTAGCTTGAACATCTTGGTCGTAGTTTATAAAGCTTTCTATTAAGTCCTCTTTTTGTGTGTTGCTCTTTGGAGAAGTTATAGTGGTATTTTTGAATTTACCATATTTTAGTTTGTATTCAAATCATCAATTTTGGGGTGCTTTCGGGTATGCTTGGATATCTCTCCCCCCCCCCCTCTCTCTCTCTCTCTCTCTCTCTCTCTCTCTCTCTCTCTCTCTCTCTCTGTCTCTCTCTCTGTGTGTCTCTCTCTTTACCTATCTCTTTGTCTCTCTCTATTTCTCTCTATCTATATATATATATATATATATATATATATATATATATATATATATATATATATATATATATCTTTCTCCCTCTTTTTCTCTTTTGACTCCAAAACTCTCTTTTTTTCACACCAGAGCTCTCTACAGATTTGTCCACACTCTTCCTATTCTTTAATGAAAGTTCATCTATATTTTTGTTATTCTTTGCATCATCCGATAATTTTTTTTTGAACCAAAACAAACAAACAAACAACAACAACAACAACAACAACAACAACAAAATTCCAAAACCCAAAAGCAATGCTTTTACTTTTATGGCACCTTGATTAAAAAGAGTCTCTTTCTAGTATTTTAATAGATTGCATTTGTCTCCATGTTTGCAAATTTTTCAGACTCATATTATTAATGGTCTGAGGGTTGGTCGATATATTTGAAGATTTTGCAAGCAATATATAGACCCAAAAATTTTCGGCTCCTCAATTTACTTTAAATGCCTAGCATATGACAATAGCGATTTGAAAGTGAGCTAGATTTGGATCAACCAAGGAACAGACTTGTATCTTAAATCGAAGGGAAAAAAATGAATCGCTAAAATTCAAACACAACTCAATTAAGAAAAAAATCCTAAAATACAGAAATAGATATTACCAACTTGTCCTGCCACAATTACACTTAATGGAAAAATAAATCTTCTTTCTTTTCCTGGCTGGCCCGTGAATTCCACTTGTTTATCCTAACCCTACTAATGTCATTTAGCGGCTGTTAAAAGCCCTCACCAGCTGTAAAAATAAAGAATGCCCTATTGTTTTCCCCCATGACCTAACCGTATAAACAGGGAAACTGGGGGCGGCTGAGGGCACGCCTCCAGCAGGACACACCCTGCCAACATGTAGTGCAGCGACCGGCCAGTTCAATACTGCGACAGAACATGGGGCTCGGGGTGAAACACGGCGTTTGGCCTTGTGCGACCAACAGGTCTAGACTACACTGTCAATACTCTCACGAAAATAGTTGTGGTCTCTAAAACATGGCAGGTTGTATTTCAGTTGTTCTCAATGCCAAGACGACAGAGAGCATAGCCATGTTAACTTCGTTTGAATGTAGATTTCCTTGTTTCTATGTGTGTTTGTGGGTGTGTGTGTGTGGTTTTTTAAGAGAAAAAAAGAGAAAGCAAAAATAAAAATTACGTTGTAATTGTTAAACAAGAGGATTTAGGGATAAATTCTGACTTGAATGGCTGCTTTATACCTGAAGCAAAAATTCTTTTCGTTTACTGGTGTCTTCCCCCAGACCATCCTCATTCAGGTTCTTAAAAGAATCCGTCCTCTTAATAAATGAACTTTATTTTCTTTTTGAACGAATTTTCATGACATGCATAATAAGATTGATGATTAGTCCAGGGATCAGACAAATACAACTCATGTATTAGTTAAGTGGATAATATTATAATATTTCACCAGAATACCCTCTCTAGAATCTCACTCTCTTATATTATTCAATCAGGTCTTGTTTTTGAATTACCTGCAAATCTCTCTCCCTCTCTCTACATCTATCTATTTCTCTATCTTTCTGTCTATCTATACATTTATCAACTATCTATGTATCGACCTATCTATTCATCAATCTGTCTAGTTTCCTCTTTTGCTCTGTCAAACTAGCTGCACATTTTTAAAGCTGTCTGTCCGTCCCAATTTGTCTCCTGATTCTAATTGTCTCAATCACTATATTTGTCTGTCTGTCTATCATATTCAGTCTCTTTTTTGTTTGTCTCGGTTTGACTTTTGCTCTCCTCCATCTTTCTGTGTGTATGAATGCATGACTCATAAGACTAAAACTATTATTCAAAGCATTGTCAGATCTTTGCCGCTCTCTTAAAATTCTAGATCTCACACCCTTCCTCCCTCTCCCCTCCTCCTCTTTAACTATTCCACCTCCTCGCTAGAATCTGTGCTTTTTCCATTTTACTATCATAATTATTTAAACCACCTCATCTTTCCTTTCCTGAAAAAACAAAACAAAACATGAGGTTCCCCTTATCAGACTCGCTCTTTCAAAGAAAACGATCATGCTTTACTTATCCACGCCGTTTTCTCCCCACTGTGCGCCAGTCTGGCCTTCGTTGTCCGACTTCGACCCTCCCTACTCACGTCCGTTAACTAATGGAGCCAGGCTTTCAGGTTCCCGGAGATTTCCTGGACATTCTGAGAGAGCTCAGCATTTTCTACATGGTCATTATAGAACCGGCTCAGACAGTTGGAGAATCTCGCGGGATTACAGATCTATATAGTGTACAGCCTCGAAGCTTTCTTTCTGGCCAGGGATTGTGGCGGCTGCTTCCATTAGTTTCATCCCTTTAATTCTTGTGAGGTTGCGTCCAAAGGAAAGCAAGAAGATAGGAAAATACACATTCCATTTGATCTTGCCTTAGAGTGTCAGAGATGATGTAAAAAGAGTGAGTGAATGAGGAAAGAGAAAGAGACAAAGAAACAGAGTGCAGTTATATATATATATATATATATATATATATATATATATATACATACATATATTATATTCAGAGAGAGACAGAGAGAAAGAAAAGAGAGATATATAAGTCCAACAATATTTTTGAGGCAGGACAAACTCGATATTTTTCCAAGCAAGGAAAATGACAATAAGAAACGAATAAAAGTAAAAAAAAATGAAGTAAAAAAATTTAAGTGGGAACAGAACGGAAAAATGGGTTTAAGGGTAATAGAAAATGTTACTGTTCGAAATGAATAGTTCTCAATTTATTGATCAAGCATTAAAAAAATAGAACAGAGGATCTCCTTTCATTTTCCAGCTCACGTTACCAGAAAATGAGGTGTTAAAAGTAAAGAATGAAAAGCAAGAGCTCAAGCGGATTTAAGTGACAGCTTAGGAAGGAGACAGGGTGATTAAAGAAACGTTAGATTCCTGCATTCCAGCCACTGGAGACCGTCAGGAAGTGTGTACAGCATCACTTTGCTAACGCGCGTGCGAACCCATGGCTCACAGAAACATCAGGTATCAACAACACTAAGTTTACACAAGATTGAGACGTGAGGACTGTTCTAAGGATTCGTTTATAACTAGATCTATTTTTCTAGCTGCTTTTGTCGCAAGTATGTGATGAGAATGCTTATGGAGATATGAAACAATAGAAGCTTTTGCTTCATCAAGCAAAGAATGAGGTGTCATTCATATTGCTGATTTTCGACATCAAAAACATTGCCCGCTTTGCACATTATCTTTTTTTTTCACAGCTCGGAGATCTTAAAATGAAAGTTTTCTTGGCAGTATCAAAAGCCTGACATTTTTCATAAGTCACAAAGTTTACTTAAAAAATGCAATCGTTTCATAATATTCTAAATGATGAGCAAAAAGAGGGAGCAAAAAAGAAAGAGAGAGACAGGGACAGAGAGGGAGTGAGTGAGTGAGAGAGAGAGAGAGAGAGAGAGAGAGAGAGAGAGAGAGAGAGAGATCATGAATGGGATAGATTTATGTCACCTTTTAAAATGTGAATGTGAGATAAATATGATAATAATAATAATAATAATAATAATAATAATAATAATAATAATAATAATAATAATAATAATAATAATAATAATAATAATAATAATAATACTTACTTTTCATTGCCACTTTTAAGTTCTTAACTTATTTCTTGTCCTTGATTTGTTTCAGTAATGTGGAGCAAACATAACAAAAAGTCAAAAACGGTCTCTCAAGTCAGTATTTAAAAGAAAGATACAATTTTTTTGCAACATATGACTTTTTCTCGGCGTGGTAGGGGTGCGGCTGCACGCTATGTATTTTAGAACCACATCTCAGGAACCTGATCTGAACGAATGTTAAGAATCGATCGAAGATGCAGGTCCCACTTCACGGTACAGAAGGAGAGAGTTTGATAGTAACCGATAGAAAACATGCTCTTTGTTTTACTAGAATTAATCATCGCTTTTTTCACGTAAGTCTGAACGTAGCTGCGGCAGGAAATCTGGAGGATGCCAGGAAGTTGATGTGCTGTACTCGACCAGAGTGTCCTGTGAGCGATATCTTTATCAGTAAACGTGAGATAGAATTATAATCTGTTAGTCAGAGGTTATTAATTGGTTACACATGCGTTCATAGAATGCGACGGTAATTAAAAAGAAAAAAAAAAGATTTTACAGATTAGCTAAGATAGAGAAATCATGTCCTCAGCGTGAGATTCTTACGTGTACCATGATAATTTAAATATCTTTTAGAATTTCGAATCCATAACCAAAGCATAAATTATGAGTCAAACGCTTGGAAATAACTTTAAACAAAGACAGAGTGATTGTTTACGTTTGAGAAAAAGTAAGTTCAAGATTGAAGATAAAAACTCGTAATACTTTTTTAAGTCGTTTGAATGAATTTATTAAAAAAAATAATGTTGATTTAAAAAAAGGAATAGAGGGTGTTCTTATAGAGGTAACCCAGATCGAAATGATAATTTTTTAAGAGATTTGCCTCAACGAGAGCGTACATTATACAACTCGGAAATCCTTGCCCTTGGTGTTCATTTCTTAAGGTAGGCAACTTTTTAAGAGGTGTTATCAAAATAATCTGGTCCAAGAGCTTCCAAAAATATTGCGTAAGTGCTAACGGCTGGGCTGAATTAGAGCTGTTGCCATATTTTTAGAGATAAATATTTGTTTTTTCTATCGAAACCTTCGTTGTTGTTTTTTCATCTCCTAATTTTCTCTTCTTTCATCTCTCTTCTTCACAAAATTACCCTCAATACGCTGCCAACACAAATATCTCCTCAAACCTCTAAAGATCTACAGTTTTTTCCCCTCGCGCTCCTGCAACATTCGGGAGACCTTTCCTCTAGTATAAATATGATTAAAACACACCAAGTATTTTCTTTCCAGATGCTTCTCTCTTCTCGTGTCTCTTCCTCCTAATATTATTATTTTGATTACAAATCTCTCCGGGCCGCGTCTTAGCCGTGGTAGTGGAGGTAAACAGAATGCAGTACGGGATCCAGCATAGCAGTCGTTCTTGTAGCTCTTCATATGGGTCTGCTATTCCAGAACTGGGTCTCAGACAAAGATCCCTCTGGTCCATCAGAAAGCACAGCGGTGATCAGAGCACCGGGACTCGTGGGTCCTAACCTGGTTTGTAATAGGTTTTCTTTACCCAATTCCAATCCAGTGGTATGGATAAGGAAGAAAACAAAATAATCAGAACGACAATGACGCATTACTTTGTTCATATTGCTTTCTTGTGCAAAAGGTCTTCAGTCCCTTAGGTATCAGATATATTTCTTACTGGCAATTTTAAGTGCGGAACTAATGTCTGACGGCTCAATACATTTCTCAAAGTAATCGAACAGTAGTAAAAGTAAGCGCGAGAATCGAGGAGGACCTACAACAAATAAAAAAAAAATCACTAAAACCATCCCACTTTTAATGAACTGAAATGTCCTACTTCTTCCTGGTGTTTATGCAATGCACAGGTAACTTGATTAACGCAGTCTTGTCTTGTTGGACACCACTTGTCTGAGGTGTTTCAAGGCTTAATTGTTTATAAATCGTGCGCCCTTCGGCTACTTTGTTATCGATAGTACACAATAAACAAATAGTCTGAAGTACATGGAGTGGCCGAGAAATGTTTATCGCTGGGCTTCAGGGGAGGCTGATCAAGGGGAGAGTGGTTACTAGTAAAAAGAAAAGCAATGAAGAATTTGGTTACTGAATAAGTATAAGTGGAAGGATGAAAATGCGAGCCTAAGAAAATTTAACCGCATGAACGGATTAAAAGAAATAAAGGGAATTTGCAAGGTACCTAGTGCAGAGCAATTAATAGAAAGTATGATTGTCTATTGGTTGTAAGTGAGAACATTAACATTATAGCATTATAAAAAGTAATTGCAGAGAAAAGTATATCTTGAAGAATGACAGAACGAGTCAGAGAGAGAGAGAGAGACAGAGACAGAGAGAGAGAGAGAGAGAGAGAGAGAGAGAGAGAGAGAGAGAGAGAGACAGACAGACAGACAGACAGACAGACAGACAGACAGACAGACAGACAGACAGACAGATATAGACAGACAGATAAATAGAGGATACAGAGATAGCGCTAGATGGCTGATTAAGAACATTAGCTTGGTAGGTCCGCACATGGGACAAAGAGAAAAACAAACATACGGACAGACAGAAAAACAAAGTTGAGAACGATGTGATAGGATTCGACAATCGACCGAATGGGGTTTATGTTGATTATGAATGTAAAAAAAAAAAAGTTGGAATACATTTAGGCGTAGCATTTAACATAAGCTTATGGTTGTCTAAATTTATTGTGGCATGCCAATACATACAAGTAGGGTCTGAACTTTGCGAAGGAAGACAATACAACATAGAAAGATATTTGGGGAAAGGAATCTTAGTAGGAAAAAGCAGAAGCAGTTCTAGAGAATTTCTTGCGCATTCGTGCTGGACAGAGATGCACTTTGATAGCAAAGCAAGGCCAATCTAATTATAGACAATCGGGAATGTCTCCTTTGAACCCTAATGGAGCATATTACTCCTTTTCATGCCTTTGTCTATCTTATGCCTTTGTCTATCTACATTCTTGAAGGACATAGACAGGATCATGAGGGAGAAAGTTTTATAAGGAGAAAGCTTGGATAAACCGAATCATCCTATCGGAAGGAGATTTTTTTTAATGAAGGTTGTGGTTATGGGCCTTTTTATGCGCATAAAAATTAATAAAATAATCTTTCTTTTTTCTCTCTCTAAGGATGTCTGATTCTTCTTCCCCTACCTCCTCTCTCTGTTTCTGTCTATGTGTGTGTGTGTGTGTCTCTCTCTTTCTTTTATTCTCTCTTTGTGTATGTTTTTTATCTATTTGTTAATGTTGGAAGGGTTTAAAAGCAAAAGTTTATACCGGCTTTCTTTTCTTTTTTATATCCTTAATATTTCATTCACACTATTTTCCTTTTAAAATAATTTTTATATCACCTAACAATTGTAAATTAAATATGGTGCTTTCCAAACGTCCTGTGCATGTTCCGATAGTAACCTATATATTATTTTTTACGCCTTCATGTCATTTGTGTAGCTAGTCGACACCCTCCGTACGAAGATAGCAAGTAAACGATACTGCATGCGCGTTGTTGCCTATCAGAAAGGTCGAGAGGAGCATCATCATCTTCCAGACTTAACCTCACTAACCTGCGCACCTTGGCACCCTGGGTCGACTTCTTATCTTGTTCATACTTGCCTACCCTGGGCGGTTCTGAACCTGATGGTTTGAGGCTTTATGCTGACAGGAGAATGTATGGCCTGACTGATGGGGAGAGAAGCTTAGAATGGATCAATCACTTTGGAGCTGTTGTATTCTTCGTAACTATTGCAATAGCAGCTTGAAGTTCATTTTTTTCAAGATGGCTTTAGAACTTTTGGGCTTTAAGCTTTACACTTGAAGAAATTGTGATTTATCATAAAAAAAATTACCTTATCGCGTCGTCGATTTGATACTAGTCATGGCTAAGGAAACATTTTAGCAAGTCATAAATCTGCAGCGCTGTGTGGGGGATGAAGCTTACAAAAAATGTCGTTAGGTTCTATCCTCATATTGATTTTTAAAAGCTTAATTATTTTGGATAAATTCTTTATGATACCTTGTCATCTATTTTTAGGTATTAGTCATACCATTGAGGTTGCTGATTTCAGGCCGTTTCAGATAATGGATACACTTTGATAACTGCGTTGTTTGTTTGTCGCCTGTACTTCGTGTGTTCGCTCGGTCTCAGGTTAATCTATTTTAGTTGTGTGAGACAAGAGCCAGTCATCTCTGCAATCTGTACCCACTAGAGATTTGTTATCTTTGCTCTTGACAAGAGAACTTTGGGATTAAGGTGCTGTGATTTTAAAAGGGAGTGTAAAGGATCTGTTTGAGGACTTTGTCAACATTGGCATATTGCATTTCCATTTAAGAGACGTTTATCTCATCATTTTTCCATCACTTCATGTCTATCTTCGTTCGGTTATTACTGATTTTGTTCTTCTCGCGCATGAATTAGAAGTTGAAAAATGTGCATGTTTGTAGCTCTAGCTAGGATACATGTAAGAAAAAATTGTCATTCGGAATTTGTTCTTGCCTCTTAGCAAGAATATGGCGCGGAGAAATACTAGAGCCAGATCCATCTTATTTTGTTTTGCGCTGCGCACAATTGTCTCTGTTAGCGAGCAGTCTGCAGGGCTACGTTGTGTAACTCAGCGCGCGATACTCATGTATGTAACCCTAATGAGCAAGATAAGGCAGAATCTAACCTTGCCCTTTGCTGCTAGCTCACCATCACCGCATCATCCTTTATTGATCCCTGTTGAAAGGTTTATGGTGGCTTTATGCCTTTGAGCAGATGGCCAGCTGGAATTATTGTGTTTGGCACTCTATGTCTAGTGCTCCGGGTGTTCACATATCTATTTAAATAACGAACTTTAGCACAAAATGCAAGTGAAGTGTTTCGAGTTCACGAATCTCGCTGCTTAGCGGGTTGAGATTTGAAAAGCGTGCGAGATTGTTCCCTAACATTGTATGAACATTGATTCAACTACAAATAGGAGAAATTCCAAGCATTTCACTCAGGTTTAAAGCACATGCAATTTCGTGAAAAAAAAAATAAAGCTTAATGAGAGGATGTAAGCAGCTATTATGCTCTTAAAGGAATGATATCACTCATTATAAACTCCGTTTATAATTCAAGGTTATTTTTGGGAACTATTGATGGACCTACTCATTCAACAATTTGCGGTTTTATAGAAATTCGTAACCCATCTTGGAATGGCAGTCAGTTTGCGGATCACGGTCACTATTGCCGGTGATATCGCGTGATAAGGCCACGTTTAATCGGTTTGGAGCGACATTTCATGGGTACAGGAAGTCCCGGGTTCGGGGGAAGCTGCTTCCTGATAGAATCCAGACAACCTTCCGGCAGAGGTGATGTTACGGGCATTTACGTCGCTTTGGGCGTACGCCACGTGTTTAGTGCTTCATCCAGAGCTGCTGCGCCGCATCGAGTGAGACAATGATAAATGTCATCTGACCTGCTGCTGTTATCATTGGATGATTACATGATAATTTGTTTGGAAGGGGGGAGGGGGAGAGAGTAAGGGGTGACGATTACTTCTTATATAACTTAGGAAACGACTTTCGAGTTATAGAGCGAATACATCTTGGTATGAATGATTTGCATATTTCATTATTCCGTTGTTAAGAAATGTTGTGTAAGATGAACATTTTTTTACGATGCGTATTATGAATTGTCTAAGTGGAAATGATATCTTTCATCAAAACATCCTTTAAAATTTTGTGAACAATGTTAGATATAAGGTATATATTTATATTTTTCAAATGTACTTGTATGCTGATCTTTTTTCTTAACATGAACATGAGATTTTTTCCAAAGCATAGAAATGATATCCACTTATAAGAGCATTTGCCTAAGAATCGAGCTCACACGGTATACAATTGCTTGTCCTTGATCCCTACCTTAATCGTATCATAAAAAATCTACTTACAAATGAAAAGATATTTTAACCACACTGCAACCTTTTACTTTTATTGCTTAAAGACTCTCTTCTCATTGCTAATGTTTTTTTCCTTCTTTTCATTTTTTCATAATTTAGTTTTATGCAGGTCTAACTCGTTCACTTCTTAGACAGCGTTCTATGTTTGGCTATAAAATTTCCATCCCTTGAAAAGCCAGACAGAAACTATTTCGTGACGGTTTTACTTCCTAATATCACTACCCAGACCAGCGATAATTCCACATGTCAGGTCGTTGAAATTCCCACACCAATGAAACTGTTTGCGTTATTGTCGGTCCTTGTTAGCTCCATGTCAGCAATCGTCAAGAAAGGCTGGACATTGGAGGCAGGGGGTTAAGTTTGCCGTGCGGTCCGCTCCTGGAGGTAACCGCTGGTTGGGTCTCACTTACGCCAGCGCCATTAATCAAACCATTACAGCTGTCTCCTTCAGTGGGCATTACGACAGGACGGGGTCCCAAAGAGGAGGGAGGGAGAAACACAGAGAGAGAGAGAGAGTGATAGGGAGAAATAGAGAGATAGAAAGAGAGAGAGAGTGAGAGGAGAAATAGAGAGATAGAAAGAGAGAGAGAGAGAGAGAGAGAGAGAGAGAGAGAGAGAGAGAGAGAGAGAGAGAGAGATCGTTAATTTTCTTGTTGGACGAGTGAGTCCAGCTTATTCCGTGCTGTTGATGAGCTTATATAACATTCGGTAAAAATGTATTAAAAAGAAAAAAAAACTGAACGTTGTTTTAAGCTTTTTTTTTTTTTCATTCTCAAATGTGATAAACTTTGGAAGATGAAGAGTAAATTTGCCTCTCCAAATGCACAAACACAATTTTTTTTCCCTTGTTTGAGCGATTTGATTTTGTGTTAAAGCTAGATGGAAGAATATCATGAGCTTGAGAGAGAATTAGACCCCCCCCCCCTTTTTGCATACACCCCCCCCTAACCCGCGCTGGTTGGAGATCTGTGTGCTCTAGCAAGTAATTGCTTCTCTAAAAAACACTTGTTATAAAGGTAGATTAAAATGATCGATCAAAGACTTGGCTAACCGTTCATAAAACTGACTTTGAAGCCAATCGAAATTGGTCTTTGTCGAAGATCGAGCGCGTGATATCAACATGCTCGGTGTAGAGAGACAAAATTAATTTGAAAAAAAAAAATTAAGTAATGGTTTGAAGTTAGTGATATAATTTAGATGTTCTAATGAAAGTGAACATGAAGCGGGAGACGGATGTCTTTTGGACTGCAGTTGAACTGTCTGAAGACAGCGTCAGTCCTATACTAGTGAACGATAAAAGAGAAACCGGGTTGAATTATGAAATATAAAGTAATTCGAGCGTTCCTGAAACTCACACTGCAGAGCTATTATTATATTATTTCTTCCTCCTCTTTACGTGAAACAAATATTATTATTTTTATCATATATGCTCTGAGGCGGTAGGATTGGAATACTCAGTAGGAAGAATAATTGAAAAAAAAACTTAATTGAGGGAAAAAAAAACAACAACAAATAAATAGAAAGGGGAGAGAAAGGGGAAGGAACTTAGTGGCCAAATATTTCGAGACGATGGATTGATAAAGAGAGATAATAAGCCCTAGATTTCGAAACAAGTCATCAATTATCAACTGACAAGAGCCCCGGCCAATATCATAGCCAGGGGCGTTCTTAGAATATGGGAGGCAGTAAGACCACTCCATTCAGGGGTCACTTCAGGCCTGTGTGCTTTGTTTCATCCACTTCATGACTCGCCCTGTTTGCATCTAGAATAATTATGCTTCTCTCTCTCTCTCTCTCTCTCTCTCTCTCTCTCTCTCTCTCTCTCTCTCTCTCTCTCTCTCTCTCTCTCTCTCTCTCTCTCTCTCTCTCTCTCGCTCTCTCTCTCTTTTCTCTCTCTCTCTCTCTCTCACTTTCTTCCTTTCGCTTCATTTTTATCTTTTTTTCTAATTTTTTTTTAAATCTCCACTTTTCTTTTCCTTTTTTAAATTTCTCTTTATTTCATTCTTCTTTTCTTTTGCCTTTAATGCGGCGATCCCACTTCTTTTTTTTAATCCATCTTTTCCCATATTTCTCTAATTCCATATCGTGGGCGCCAAATTTTGTCAATGTGAGATTAGACCCCTGGCCATCCGGCGTCTAGTGACCATTGTTTACAGTCTGGAGAGATCTCTATCCTCGTCAGATTAATGATCCATACTTCATTAAAATGCGTCAGGCAGGAAATGAGGAGGGGAAAAAACCAACGCTGGTTTTCTTAAAACTCTCTTAGGAGAACATTAATTTTATTGATTTTTTTTTCTTTTCGCCGTGCCATCAATGATGAAATGAGTCCCCCTTCATCATTGTTGAAATTCAGACTCTGAAAAAGTATAAGAATGAAAACAACTTGGATCACTTTTGCTGGATCACTCTTTCTGATAAGTCTATGTAGTTAAAGTTATTTGGTGCAAACTATATTTTTAGAAAGTATTATAATGTGGCAGAAATAATATAAAAGAGGTGATCTTATAGCGTTGAATTTGGAAAGGATGAATACCATCATGATCTTTCAATGTAAAAGTGGTTGAAATTGATTTTGTGTTTCAACATTATGAAAACTACACACAAAATCCGAATAAGAAATGGCCCAGCATCCAAAGAATACAAATCATGCAGCCCAAACAGGTTTACGAAAACTTTTTTTTCTCCCAAATCGAAATGAAGCTTAAAGGCAGAATGCTAGATCTCAAAGCACGGAGCATCGGATTCCAAAAAGCTCCACAAAGATTACACGATAACTAAGCCTCCTTTGTAAGGTTTCTCTTGCTTCCTCTATTTTGTATAGCTTAAAGATCTAAAAACCACAAAGGCTGCTCTTTTCGTAGAGTTGTAGGCTGTTACCGCAAAGCTGATCTAAAGAGGACATTACAATGAAAATTATTTTGACTTTCAAAAGCTTTCGTAGCTGCATCAATTTCTTTTTCAGCTGGACAATCATAGTTTTATTGATTAGTGAAATAACCTGTTCTCTAAATAGTGCCAAAATTTCTGAGGGTCACAAATCATCAAAAGCACTCCCATATTGTCAAGGAATCACGACAAGAATTTTACGCAAATTCTATGTTGTTCATGTTATAATATGTAGATATGATGATAATAATAATAATAATAATAATAATAATAATAATAATAATAATAATAATAATAATAATAATAATAATAATAATAATAATAATAATAATAATAGTGATGATGATGATGATGATGATGATGAAAAGTTCCTGACATAACAAATCTTAAATGATATTAATCTCAAGCCCAATCTGCAAACCACACGGACAACAAAGTGATCTTTTTGTTGATTATATCCGTGTCTTGCAGGCTTTTTGGAATTTTGCTCGAAAGAAAATGTCCTTGCAATCTCCCTGACGACAACCAGTTCGAAGTCAATGCTTTCCTCCCCTCCCTTGTTATTTCTCTAGGGCTCAAATTATATCGGGTTAACGCCTTGATTATGCAGTCATATATTTACCTTGTAAATTTAATCACGACAGTCTCTTCAAAACTGTCAATAACCGTCTAGATCTGGGCTGGGTTAGAGCAAACCGTCTTGAAATCCCAGAATTAGATTGGCTTCGATATTTGAGGCTCTGTGCAAGCTGCTGTCCCCAGTCGCCGTCAGAACAGATTGGTGAGATTACACAACAAGCAAGTCTATGGAAAACTTTCTTCTTCCTCCGCAGAATTATAAGTAAATATCTAATCGCGTTTCAGAATTTGTGATTTTGTTTCCTTTTGATTCAATAAAACAATAACAATATCTCACTCGATAAAATAGAAAAATAAGAAATAGGAAAACTATTTTCTGATCAATTATGGGATCCATTCAAAGGGTTAATCATTATAGTTTTACATGTATGAGATAACCAAAAAATAATATTGCCCAAACAGTATTGTTTCTTAACAATAACTCCATATTACTTAGGTATTTTGATTTTTTAATATCTTTAGAAGTATCATGAAAACAGATAATACGTAAGCATACCGCATCGTATTGATGTAGGTGTAGCCTCCGCATATAAAGAGCAACAACAACAACAAAAACAGTTCTTATATAATTCAATAATATTATCTCCATTATAAAATTTTACTAAAGCAAGTAAATTAGTAGAGCGGTGACTGCAAAACATTTTAGGTTAAGAGTTGCAGGTCTATCATGCTCAAGCTAAACACAATTTTTACATAGTTTAAAGTGTGTCTCGTACGACCAGCATCAGTTTGATGATAGAGGACATGTCAAGATAATGAATGCAGCCTTCTTGGGATGTCTAAATTATCGCAACTTCTGAAGTTTTAATGCCATTATGGTCATCTTGATAAGTTAGAGGTTGAGTTGAAATTGAAATGTACAGCTATCATTTTACCATGTTAAAAGCCGTAACCACCACTTATTCCTACAGTCTAGTTGTTTGAACATGGTTTATCTCATTGTTTATGAGTTGATGCCAACATAATGTCAATCTTATCTTCTTGAGCATGGAACATGTTCAAAGGGTAGCATATTAAAATGCTGTTTCTGGAATTTGAGTCTTATCTTTATGTGGGAAGGAACAATTATAATTGTATGTTGTGCGAATGCCATACATTACAAACTAAAAATAGGGCAACGATCCTGACGATGTTGCTGCTCCCTCATTATCAACTCAGAAAAGATCTCACTCTACGAACTACCTACCAGCTGGCTGAGGCTGGCGTTTAGGTGTACCCAAATGTAGGTGGTGGTTTGTAAAGCTTTGAAAATACAAATTGCGATGAGAGATAGGAAGAAAAGTAGAAATGAACGAATGATTGGCAGTTAGGTAATTATACAGCCGTGTAGAGATTTTTTTTTTTAATATAGATAAGATAGCTGAAAGGCCAGAAAGATATAGAAATCGCATACAATAACAGAATTGGAGGATAAGAAAAATGATGAAAGAGAATGAGCGAGATAGATAGAACAGTCGAAAAGTTGAAAGAGAAAAAAAAAGACAGTGCAAGTGATGAAGAGAGAGAGAGAGAGAGAGAGAGAGAGAGAGAGAGAGAGAAGGGTGTGTGTGAGTGGAAAAAGTGGGGGGGGGGGGCACGGGGTTGATGAGATAGTTCCTGCGTCGTTAAGACAGTATGATTCAATGTACTCAGAAAACAAGGGAAAGACCACATACAGAGAGTGACAGAACAGCGGAAGGTGAGCGCCGTATGTTGCGAATCAGTCACGGGTGAGTAAAGAGATAACAAGCTTAGATGAGATGGGTCTATTCTCAGAGAAAGATAGGACTGAACATCAGCGAATGGAATCATCCTATGCCTGCTCAACTTTGTTTAGACTCAAAGTAGGGTTACGAAAATATTGAAAGTGGTTGTCAGTTTTTAGTAACATTATTTTATGATGATAGTTGAATCTTGAGATGGTTTAGGTAGCGCTACCATTCCCGCCTCTGTCTTATATTTCTTTGGAGTTATTTTGACCTAGAAATTGGTGATCTAAATTGGAGAATAAATCGACCGAATGAATTCCACAGATATGCATGTATGTCTACCAGGTCCTGCTCTTCTTAGTTTATTTTAATACCTGAATCTTCTTTCTCTCTTATAACCTTCCTATAAGGTGGGTGTTGTACAGGGCGGTACGTCGTCGACTAAAGTATTATTGTAACTGTGTTTTTATTCAAACCTAAAAACAATATTCAATTTGTATTTAAATATATTATATTTTAAAGAAAATTAGGTAAATCTGTGAAGATTATAGAAAAATTAAAAAATTATAATCATCTTATTCTTTCTCTCTACATGACATTTTATCTTGTCATCAATACGTAACAGAGTGATCAACAATCTGTGAATAGGTTATAACACGCTATAGGTTGAAGTAGATCAAACTGGTGGTAGTGGTGGGCGCAACACGAATACCACCTCCAGGTTCAGATTAATGCCTCACTCCTCGCTAATCTGCATTTTGCAGGGGGAGAAAGCTTTCGTTTTTTGAAACCTTTCAACCCCCTTCTCCTTCCACGTTAAAAATCTAAAAAAAAAATTATCCAATTCCACGTCTTTCAAAATTCTCTCTTTTTCGTTCATTTATGGACTTTCGACTTTTCTTCGACTCTTTCCGACCTTTTTTTTTTTGGAAAAGGGCGCCTGGCAGATGTTAACGTTAGGAATATAAGGAATAATATTACTAAATAGAGCCAAGGAAGAAAATTAGTGGAACTTTACTATGGTCCCAGTGTATCAAGTACTAGATCTTCGCTTCCATTGATCGAAAAGTTTTTGGATCAGAGAAGAACAACAGCATCGGACAAAATCTACAAAACCACCAAGCATGACCACATGCTGTTTGGGAAAGAAGAAAGAGACCATCAGAGGCATGTTACAACCGGTCTATAGAGCAGTTAGCAGAGAAATCTTCAACTAAGATCCCCGTAGCAGAGAAATTGCTCGACATCTTTGTTTATCTTCTGTTCCCATCAGTGTAAGGGACATTCCTCAAACGCAGTGACAATAAATGACTCGGGGTATAAAAAATAAAGTAGCAGTACCCACTGACTACTGATCTCACGAGCCCTTTGAAAGGCGATATGCGTCGCTGGGTGGCTTTAGTGGAAGCTGGCTTCATTTTCACTGGATTTGTTTCTAACAACTCCTCTCTCTCTCTCTCTCTCTCTCTCTCTCTCTCTCTCTCTCTCTCTCTCTCTCTCTCTCTCTCTCTCTCTCTCTCTCTCTCTCTCTCTCTCTCTCTCTCTCTCTCTCTCTCTCTCTCTCTCTCACTCTCTCTCTCCTTCTCTCTCTCTCTTTCTCTCTCTCGTTCTCTCTCTCTATCTTTCTTTCTAGCTACCTATGTATCTTTTTCCTTTTCTTTTTATCTCTTTCTCTTTATTGGCCTGCCATACCTATATAATTATAGGAATAATAACATCATTACACTGTGTCTCCATCACTATCTACCAAACTTTCATCTCATTCAGTCTGTGTATTTTTCTTTACCTTTATGTCACTTTCTATCTCTCATTTCTCTCACTCTAATTTTCGTCTATTTTCTTCTCTATATTACTCTTCCTTAAAGTTTGTCTCTGTTTGACCGTCCCTCTGTCTGCCTCTCTCTCTCTCTCTCTCTCTCTCTCTCTCTCTCTCTCTCTCTCTCTCTCTCTCTCTCTCTCTCTCTCTCTCTCTCTCTCTCTCTCTCTCTCTCTCTCTCTTTCTCTCTCTCTCTTTCTCTTTCTTCCATTCCTCACTATTTTGATATTAAATTAAGGTACATAGCCCCCTAGCACTATTAAACACGTGTGCCTTATGTTTTTCAAAAATTTTTTTTGAAGCAGAGGTGGCACACATGTCCGGCTCTCGTCCTCTTTGATGTTACGTTTACGATAAGACAAATAAATAAAAAAAAACTCATCACAGGACGCTGAGAGCGTAAATCGCCTCAACCTGCCGGGCATTGTGCAAACCAATAGAAAATCAACGCGTCACGTTTGCTCACGTTGTAACGATTACCACTGGATATTTGGGGGAAGAAGAATAAAACTGAAACTGCTTTTTGTGGTCTTTGGAAAGCTTATGCAGGATCTGCTAACTTTTTGTCCTCTTTGTTTGGTATTGTGCTCAGCAAATAATGAGCGTTTTAATCATCAGATGTATTGCTTAACCTGTTTGGTTACTTTGATGTGAGCATTTGGCGTTTCCTGTTTTGTCTGTTGACCATTCTTTTTAATTATTTTTCTTTCTTTACTGTGACTTTCCACCACACCAAGGCGTACCACAGCATATGCAAAATTTCATAATCTTTCTATCAAGACAATTTGCAAAATTGAACCTGATTTTTGCTAAGTAAAAATTGGATATTAAATTTGAATTTTTTTGAAAGTCGCAAAAAAAACAAAAAAAAAAACACGGCTCTGAATATTATTATCTTTTATTGCCAAGGTGAATTAATACTTGCAAATCCGAGTATTAAGCGATCTTTACATTGAACTTTCATTTTAATACAACAGTTGTTGTCCATTAAACTATGTAAGTATCCGCTTGGTTTTCATTTAAAAAAGAAATATCTTTTGCTAGCCAGGTGGAGATAAGGTTTCCAAAGGCTCTTTGTAAAATAATCAATAAAACAATTATATTTGTAAATAGAACATGGCAGTGTAGATAGTCACGTGCATGTATAGAGAGGCAATAATCGAAGAAGATCAAGAAAATGAAGGTGAAATTTCAGCTCAGGCTGTCCTTTTGTTCTGCAAACACTGTAGAAAAGTCTGCTGCAGCAGCTGCTGCACGTGCATATTCTTCAACTGAGAAATTAGTTTCCGCTCATTTTTCCTATGAGTTTTGCTTCAAAGTTTTTAGGTCTACACGGGTTTTAAAGAGTATCTTACCACCGCCATATCGTCTGCGCGTTATTCTTTTTCATTTTGAAGATAGACAAAACCATAATAATTGCATTTTTGTTTCAAATGAAAAATTGTGAGCGTCCATATCGCCAACAACCAAACAATATTGCATGTCATTAATTTGTAATGAATGACAATAATAGCAAAGGGCATTCTCCTCAAATGAGATCTATAAGATCACACTTAAAATAAGGGATAATAATTATTGTCTCACTCATTCAAGTAGCTATTGTTTCGTTGCCGCCCACCTTGTGCTTCGGAGACATTTTACAATTACCCTTGTCTGGCCCTCAAGTTATCGATTTTACACCCAGGTTTTTTTTTTTTTTTTCGGATTGCGCCTCGAGGCCGAGTAGGTCTTGCAGCCAGGTAAAATATAAAATAAAAGGTGGGGGAGGTGAGGGGAGGAAAGGAAGGGGGTTGGAGTTGAAAATTACCCAATAAAAATCGTGTGCTTCAAATACAAGCCGTAGTAAGTTTCGCTGCGGGCACATTGAATGCTGAAGTTTAATGGTATTCCAATTTATTCCCAAGGCCAAGTAATTAGGGCTCGACTTTTTTGTCTGCTCCTTAAAAATTGTTTCTATTTTGTTTGAAGAGTGAATCATTACGGATTTATTGATCTTTCTTGAATTTGCTAAAGAGTATCAAGAAACGAAAATAAACTATACTTTTATGCCCACATTGGCTTACTTTTCAAGAGGGAGTTGACAGAGAGAGATAGATAGATAGATAGATAGTGAGCGAGAGATCGAGAGAGATACAGACAGACAGACATACAGACAGACAGACAGACAGACAGACAGACAAACAGAAACAGTCAGACAGAGACAATATGACTTGCTAATTTATTTAATTTTTAACTTATTTTTGTCTAGTGTTTATATTTTACGAGTTTCTGATGCTGGTAGTGTCCTAACTTAATGATACTATTAGAACTACTTCACCTTTCTTACAACTCCTCTTTATCAAATTATTTTACTGTAATAGAACTACTAGTTTGTGTTCAGGGTTGTTTTTTTTTAATTAACGGTTATTTTAGATGGGCTTAGCATTGTTACGAATAAGCAAAATAATTATTACAACAACTGATAATTAATGGTGAAGAAACAATAGAAGTGAATAGCTCTCATTCAAATTTACATTCAATTACAAAGGTACTAAATCGCTCTTGTAATTTTCGTATCCACTAACGGGTATAACTAGATTCTTGATGCTTACGTCGAGGCTCGAGTATACTGCGTTCAGATATTCGGACTATCTTCACCATTCGCAACATTCATCGCAAAATTACCACTTTCGGGCCTGATGGAATTAAAATGGATACCTTTAAAAACCTTTACTCAATCATTCTAAATTCTAACGTCAATCAACAGAATTTTGTTTCTAAGCAAGTTTTGAGAGCTTTGAAAAAGTATCGAGTAACTGACTTTATTGCTTTTTCGACCATCGCAGATCCTAAAACATCTTTTTGACGATGAGTTTTACTCAATAAGATTAAAAGTTTATGAATAATTTAAGGTTTTTTTCCCATCGAACCTCGATAACGAAGCTATAGGTACTAAATCTTTCGATTTACAGTGAGGACTCTGTGTGTGGTATTTTGCAAGTGATGCACGCACAGACGAGTTGAGATAAACAGGAGAGCGAAAGATACAGAGAGATAAGGACTGAGAGAGGGGGGGGGGGAGAGAGAGAGAGAGAGAGAGAGAGAGAGAGAGAGAGAGAGAGAGAAAGAGAGAAAGGGATATGTGGGAGGGAGGGGGGGGGGGGGCGGACAGGAGGGAGGAGAATGCAATGACTCGAATCTTGCAATGGTTGATGGGCACAGATTAGATATGCGATAAGAACGGCAAGCCCCGTTTTTTGTTCAAGTTTCTATCTTGGTGTTCTCTATAAAGTTTGCGGGAACATCGTAATGGAGAGTGCCGCTGAAACATAACCCACGTCCATAGACATTATACAAATTGAGTAAAGCTACCCCGACCAAGAGTTGCGTGTGAAGGCGTAATAACTTCATCGGATCTTTCTTCTGAGCCTTAAAATTGGCCGTAAATATCTCGTCTTTCGAGCAGCACTCAGGTGGCATTTGGTGAGGCTGGAGAACAATAATTTTCTTTAGCTTCACAAATTATAATAACTATTACGTGTACTGCACGGTGGTATATTCAAAGAAGACTTTGAACTTTGTTGACAATCAGATTTGTCTTCCTTCTCCGGCATTTACTGTTCGTTGAAGTGTCTTTCCTCAAATATTCTAGATTCCTGCCTAGCATTAGTTCTTTTCTTCCAACATTGATGTTTTACATTGTTCCTTCTAAGGCCTCTGTTGATCAAGGTTGCGGGAAGGTGCGGAAATTGGTTCCATGCCGTGTCTATGGTATCTCTCCCACGGCAGCTTTTTGCCGTCTGTTTCAGAGCACAGGAAGGTCTTCTCCGCGTCTTTCAAGTCAATATATTGGTCTCAACGGAAATTGTGTACCTCTCATCGACCATCACTGTGTTCTTGCAAAGGATTCCCAATATAAAAAACTGATTTTGAATCTGACGTGAGAAAAAATGAATAGTGAAAGAAGAAGGGAACGTATGTCTTTCTATTTCATTATTCTTCTCTCTCTCTCTCTCTCTCTCTCTCTCTCTCTCTCTCTCTCTCTCTCTCTCTCTCTCTCTCTCTCTCTCTCTCTCTTTCTCTCTCTCTCTCTCGCTCTCTCCATCCCTATCTCCCTCCTTCCCTTTACGTCTCTTTCTGTCTTTCTCTTTCAGCAATCTTCAAGGCTGTAGATAAATGAATGGCAATTTGGGCACATTTAGTGCATAGAATATCATTTTGACATGGCCTGTCACTATCTAGATGGTATCTGCTGACACACGCATCAAATGGTTTCCGACGAGCGCACTCACACTTCCTTCCTGCAACCCCCCATTTTACCTTTAAACTTCAAGCCATTTGAAGCATATCTGACAAGCAGTCGAAAAGAGATTTATGGAAAACAATGCAAGAAAACCCAAAGATCGTGATGCGTGTAATATTTTAGACTTGGAACACACTATGTTTTCAATATAATCAGATGCTACAGGTTTAAATATAATTATTTTACCTCATTTTATGCCATTAATACTATGATTATGATTGCTGTATAGTTAATTTTTGTTTGGTTGATTTGTTGATACGTTGCTTGATTACTTTCTGGTTCATTGATAGACGGATAGGTTTATTAGCTGCTGCATTCATTGATTTCTAGAATTGTTCATAGGTTCCTGTTTTTAATTGTCTTATGGGTGTTGACTGTTCGCGTCATTGGTTGATTGATCAATCAATCGACTAATTGATTGATAAGTTGATTGATTGATTGATTGATTGATTGGTTAATCGATTAATGAATAGATTGGTTGACCGACTGATACCACCTGCTTTGTATAATATAATTTCAAACCTTTCTTACTCATTAATCAAGACTGTGAGGTGCAAAACATATCTGCTGACCACAACAATTTAAAAAAATGACCATTAGAACTCGATTTCGGATTGAATATTATCCGCACAAAACCCTTGTGACAAAGGATTATATATTTGCTTAGGATTTAAGATCTTCTAACCTAGATTAATACATTTCTCTCAATGGGAACACATGACATGAATTGTCTGAAAGGAGTATGTCCATGCACCTTGTAAAATAGCGATCTGATCTTCTGTCAAAATTCTTTTTCCCCCATTAATAATGCGTGGCTGAATCACCGCATTATCTCTTTATCCCTAAAGGATTGTGAAATGCTTGCGTAATGCCAGTCGAGGTCCTTTCAATAGTTGAATCGACAAAAATTGTAATTATGTTAGAGTCCCACGATATCATGGTACATACGGCGACAACAATTCTGAAGTAAATGTATAAGAAAAACGTGTATTCTATTTCCAAACATTTGCGAAAGAAGGGCTAGAATCGGAAACTCAAGAGTTTTATCTGTCCTCCTAAATTATTTTTTGATTAATATTCGATTCTTCTCTTCTACCGTGAACGTATCTCATAATTATGTATGCTTTTGTTGAAGATTGAATTAATGATTTCTCGCTATGTTGTTGTTGTTTTTTTGTTTTTTTTTCATCTTTAACAATAATAATTATTATTTATTGTGTTCTTCATTCGAATTTGCCTCTTCGCAATATTCCATTTTTTTTCTTCCTATTCACGGCATTGTATTTTCTGCCATAATAAATTCTCTCACCTCACCCCCACCCCCTCCCCCCTCTCCCCCCAACACTTTTCCTCTCCAGCTTTCTCCCGATCCCTGTCTCTCTATCTAGCTCTCTATTTCCACAAAAGCCAGGAGACTATCATTCTACCCAACGATTTTGAGTTTTGTGAACTTTTATCAGTCTTAATGGCTTTGCGAGGATCCTGGCTAGGCATGTGTAACACATAAATTATTATTTAGAATAAAAGGGCGTGAGATGATGATGAAGCACCCGTCTCACTGCCATGCCCGGCGTCAGCAGGGCACAATCGCCTTCAGTGTTCATTATTCTCAGAGACACTTTCCTCCGCCTCCTGTCTCCTGCTCCAAACTTGCCCCTCTAGAGTTTCCCCAAATGTGCACCCAGCAAAACCCCTTCATGACCAGCCTATAGACTATGCTTTGTACTCTTCCATTTCCTCCACAAATAAGCACCCTTAACATTCAAGCCTCGTTTCCGTGTCTGTCTTTGTTTCTGTCTCTCTCTCTGTCGCTGTCTCTCTGTCTGTCTGCCTCTCTTTCTGTCTCTCTCCTTTTCTGTCCCTCTAACTATATGTCTTACTCTTTATATCCATTTTGTCATCCTCTTCCTGTTTGGGTTTTTTTTTAATCCTCGCCCCTTCTGTATAATTATCCCCGCCTTTCACGACAGGCCCGATTCTTCTATTCTTTTCGATTTAAAATCAGGTAACACTTCAAAAAATAATGTACCCACTAAACCTATTTATAAACCAACTATCTGTTCTCTTGACCTCTTAATCACCAGCTCAATCCCTAACAATTTGAAAAAGTTTCATTATGTTACTAAAAAAAAAGAAAAGAAAAAAAAGTCAAAGAATTAAGCCAGTGCTATTGCTTGCATGCACTCTCCCGATCTCCAGCTGCAGCAGCCGCTCACTTTATGACCTGTAATGGATACTTTAATGAGGAGTCGATACCTAGCCTGAGACGGTCCTGTCCCACCCGCCGCTAGCAGGCGACACCAGTCTGTCTGTCTGTCTGTCTGTCTATCTGTCTGTCTGCCTGGGACATGCAATCACACTCTGCTCCGTTCAGCGTGCAGCAGTCACACAGCAGTGGCGGTATCATGGATATCGAAGGTTTTGCAGCTTATCTCAACAAAAATTGTGCGGTAAAATTAAATTTACATGTATTTTGGTGAAAAAAGAAGGGAGAGGGGGGGGGGGGTAGTGTTAAAAGTTGGTCTTTATATTATTTATTGTCTTTTTTAAGAGTTTGAGGCGAAACATTAAATTGTTTGGTTTCTTTGCTTCTCCGGCTCCAGGCACATTACGTTATATTTTTGTTCAAAGAAGAGGAATTAAACGAGAGCTACACTTCTGATGCTCAATCAATAAATTTTTAATTTAAACTACATGAAAATCATGTTTTCTTCTGATCCCCGCGCGTCAGCTATGTATTGCCAACACAAAGACATAAAATTCGATCCCATTTTGTTTTTTAGTGTTACTCTTTCATTTTACATTTGTTAGATATCTATTAAATATTCTAATTATATTATTTGTGCTTCTCCTACGAGAAAGACTAGAAGGTTGCATGAATTTTTAGGGGGAAAAAACTCCAAAAAAGACAGAGATAAAGTGAGAGAGAAATAAACAGATAGAGAGATAGAAAAAATTGGAAAAAGGGAGGACGAGAGATGATAAAGAGAAACTTGATTCCAGCCACTACATCAAGATCAGACACGCTGTGACAGCTAGACTTGTACCTACCACTTAAACGACGGTCAAATAGTACAGTCCCAAAGTCTAACAGTCGGCTGAACAGAGGCAAAATCAACTTGGAGGACGTTGGAGTCGAAAAGGGAGAAAAAATCATGAAGAGCATAATTATGCAAATTTAAGTATAAATAACCTGAACTTATGTGGAAAATGTAGGAACATAAAACAAAACATCATTGAGGAGTTTGAACAATACATAATTTTCCTTTCTTTTCCCCTTTGTGTTCTCTTTTAATCTCTATGTTCTATTAATTCATAGATCACTACTTCTGAAACACCTTTTCCCCGTTTATTCCCTTTCTGTATCAATTGTATAAAACTGATTTTGGGTCTGATTTTTTTGTCAGTCTGCACTCTCTCTCTCTCTCTCTCTCTCTCTCTCTCTCTCTCTCTCTCTCTCTCTCTCTCTCTCTCTCTCTCTCTCTCAAGATTTTACAATGAATGTGCAGAAATAAAGGATTACACGCACCAAATTCCGAATTTCCTCATCCATAATTCATAAAAAAATATGTCATTTGAATTCCTCTAATCAATTTACCCTCTCTCTCTTGACCTCCCTCTTGTTCTCCCTCCCTTCATTCTCTCTCTCTCTCTCTCTCTCTCTCTCTCTCTCTCTCTCTCTCTCTCTCTCACTCTCTCTTTTTCCTTTTTTTTTCTTTTTCGTATACTACATTTAATTAAGACTTTAGATAACCCCTGAGATAGTAAATCGATGAAAATGATAGTTCAAAATAAGAGCGAGAAAATATCTAACAAAATCAGGTTGAGTGAGAGACAATCAAAGACTGGAAAAAAGAAATGGATGGAAAAGAAAACGGGATCAATTTTGGAGGAATCCAAATGTTTAACATTTGGTTGTAAGCTGGTCATGAGAATAAGTACTGATAGAATAAAAAAAAATAAAAAGAAACAAAGGATGAAATGGCACTTCAAAATACATCAGTGTCCTCCTCTGTTTGAAGTGGTAAGCATAAGGTCATAATACCTCTACAAATGTTTTGCGGCCAGTACTCAGATTCAAGATTGTGTTATAACTCGGCTTGTCCTAGCTGAGGGCCGAGGGGGGGAGGCGGAATAATGAGACTATATTGTTATTATTCATGAGGTTTCTGGAAGATGATCTGCTAAGTGCTGAGTGGCTGAGATCACTGACTGAACAATGGAGGTATGCCTTGACATGTATCAGGAGGTTCGTGACGGATGAGTATGCTGTGCACGGTGGTAGTTATTAGATTGAATATAAAATGTGGTTGGAAAAAATACCTTGCACTCAATTTTACTTTTAAACTCTATCTTCGCTTTATTTAAAAATATAGATTGAAATTTTCTGACTTAATGTCACTCATAGTTTAGAGATTTCAATGTTCAAAGCCAGTATGGAAAACACCTCTGCGATAGAATTTTAAAAAATTCTCTTCAAGACTTAATTATAAAAATCCACCTGACTTTTATTAGCAGAGCATAAAACTAGTTTGAATGGAACATGGAAATTGCACCCTGTTTCAATGAGTCGCCAGCTGCTCAAATATTCGCATTTAGAAGCACGTATTTTTTTCTTTTACTCACGGGTGAAAATTGCAAAAGTTATCAGAATTCGATATAAAGATAATTTTTATTCTTCACCATTTTTTTTAAATTTTGACGTTTAAAGTATAAAAAAAAGTTTTGGTTTTCATAGTTTTGTTTTTCTTCAGTTAAAAAAAAAAACAAGTCACCAACAAGAGCGATTGAATTGAATCAACAACGCTGTTATTATGGTTTGATCACGAGGTATAAATACCAGAGTTATTCTTAATTTTATTTTACTATCGCGTTTCATCTCCCACACACATACACACACACCAACATACTCAAAAAATTTTTTTTAAAAATTCAATTTTTAAACGACGTTTTTGGGATCAAAACGGATGAGGGGAAAGAAAAATAACTTCGGACAATTCTGTCTATACATAGAAACGCTGAAAGAGAGTGCAGTTTTAGTGGGGCCTTTATCACTAACCACCTTTCATTATCGCTTTGGTATGAAAGAGCTCTTTGTGTTGAGGTTTCCATTTCCCCCTAGCGTGCCTCACTCTCCGTTTTTTTTTTTTTTTTTTGTCTGTCTTTTTGTTTTGCCTTCCCTTCAAAACTGTCTACTCCACTCACCGTTTTTGCGCCTCTCTCTCTCTCTCTCTCTCTCTCTCTCTCTCTCTCTCTCTCTCTCTCTCTCTCTCTCTCTCTCTCTCTCTCTCTCTCTCTCTCTCTCTCTCTCTCTCTTTCTCTCTCTCTCTCGCTTTCTCTATATCTATCTCTCTATCTCTCTTTCTCTCTCTCTACCTATCTCTATCTCGGTCTCTCTCCCCTAATTCCTTCCTCTCGCTTGTCTTCACTCTATAATGATTCTTATAAGTGACATTATTGTTTTCCTCTCTCTTTCTTATTTTCCACCGCGTTTCCCTCCTCCGTCCTTGACGATAATCTCACACTCGTTAAAGTCAGAGGCTCAACCTCGCTCTCATAGGCCTTACTCTTTAATCCCGCACGCGCTCTCAACTCCCGTTGTGTGAGTAGAGGGTTCAGTGTTGTCGGACGATAACAAGCATGATTAGAGATGCAGAGGTGTGGAAAGTCTTGCAGGCACTAGGAAAGGTGCAGGACTCCAGTAAGAGAGAAGAAGATGGGGTGAAATAGGTAGGAGAGAGGGAATTTCCTTCGGCCTGTTTAAGTTTCTAGACCATCTTACTGCAGCTGCCTCTGTCTGTCCGCTTATTACCTTCCTCTGATTGTGAGACGAACGTTACGAGTCACTGAGAGTACGCTTAGAACTTGAAACAAACTCTTAAGATTGATGGGTTGGAGCTACAGATTCCATTAGTTTGGTCGACTTTAATATCTACATAGGTACATAAAGATGACCTTTTGAGACAAGGAAAGAAAAGAAGGAAGGGGGAAAAATTACTAGAACCGAGGCTAACACTTACAGTTTTATGGAGCAGGTAACAAAAATGTGATAAATTGATTTCCGTATTGAACAGGAAATCTTTTTAAGTTAAATTACGCTGTTGGACTGATGGGCTGTTATTATGGTGCTCTTAGAAAATTTTCATTTTGAAAAATATAATAACTCAAAATAGAGAGTAAACCAAAATTGCGTTTTAAAGGGTAGTAAAGCTTTCCCAGCTGGATCATTATTTTACTCTGTTCAGATTATTCAAATTCGTTATAATCAACTCACTTTTTGTTGCGTTGCCTTGGTTTTTGCTTTAAGACTGTCGCTCGGTATTGGGTTTTGTTCATGTAAGTGGAAGTGAATCTGTATAATTTTATTTTGTTACATAAAAATAATTGCTCAGCGTGCAGATCTATCTCGCTTGAAGAAAAGCAGTTAAAAATGATCTGCTGAGAAAGATACAGGGATGGGGGAAGAGAGAGAGCTAAATAAGGTAGCTGTGTACATGGACCAGTAACTCGGAAGTGGAAACAAGAAAATGGAGGAACTTCTTTGAGACCAATGTTTTGATAAGGCTTGACCAAGATGTGGACTGACGGATGTTACAGGCGTGGCCAGGGGTAGATACACGAGCAGCCAGGCTAACGTAAATAATTAGTGGACGGGCGGGCTGCGGACAGACCTACCTCGCTGTTGTGACATGATGTATCAGAGTCGATGCCAGGCTTCACGTGCTGCAGAAACAGGTAACTGCAAGACCTGGCAGTCAATTCTAAGGTATCTTTTCAACCAGTATTAATATTATGGCCAACGTGATGCTCAAAATGGATTTAATGCGCATATCATATCTATGTTTGGTCACCTGGGTTCATAAATCATTATTTAAATGGTTGAACATTTATCAAAATCATTGCTTGTTTTCAGTTGTTGGAAGTGAGAGAGAAATGATATGAAGAAAAAGAGGGAGGGAGACAGACAGACAGACAGACACAGACTGAGAGAGACAGACAGGCAGACAGACAGAGAGGGGACAAAAGAAAGGGTGATTATTAAGAATTGTAACAAAGAATTCTCATGTTTTTATTCATATTTTTTAATCTGTATTTTAAAGTGCTCCTAAAAGAAGAAAGGTCATAAGGAAGGCATAATGATATATGATAGATAGATAGATAGATAGATAGATAGATAGATAGATTTTTGATCTGTCAGTGGATAGTGGGTAGAAAATAAGGTGTTATTTGTACAAAATCGTTAAACAGATAGATAGAAAGATCAATTAACAGATTGATACATAGACAGAATAAAAATAGATTGGTATTCAGGTGGTGGATGAATTAAAAAAAAATACATATGTTGGTAATGATAAGAAGATATTTCTCCAACGAAAAAGAAAAGTTAGAAAAATTGATAGATACTCGTAAAAGCGTTGACGAATTAATAAATAGATATGCCGAGAGAAACAGAATGAAAGACACTTGCAGAGAGACAGTAGCAGAGCAAAGAAGAAAATCGACAGGCTCATAAACCTGTAGTATCGACTATGCCACCCTTCGCCTGGATGCGCTGGAGTTAATTCACCTAAAACTAATTATCCCAGTCTTTTTTTACACCACCAATAAAAATGTTTTTAACTGCAGAGCGTTTATTGACAGCCTACTCTACTGAAGATAATGGATCTCAGGTTACGATCTGATTTTGATTTTTCAAGTACTGCTCGTCCGAGCCAAAGAACCTAAACATGTTATTCTTAAAAATAAATTTGTGTTGACAAAACTTGTACTTTCTTTTTTTTTTTTTAATTTAGTTTTTGATATTATCACACGGTTAGTACAATGATTTAGTAACTACGTCATTCTTGTTGAAACTTTAGATTGTATGCATTTCATCTTAAACTTCTTTGACGTCATCAGTATAATCTCCAATCTATCGCTACAGAGGCTCATGTCCCATTCTTCTTTTCCTCTTTCTCTTAGTCTTCTGCCTTCTTGATAAAGTACTTCGTCCTCCACCTCTTTCTTCTCTAACCCCCACCACCTCCTCCTTCTTCTTCTCCTAAAAAACAGATTTCGGTAAAATTGAACTTTTTTGGACCATATGGTATTGATCATAGTGGAATGAATCTGGTAGATAAGAACTCGTGTAGCTGAGAACTGTCGGAGTGGATTGCACTGATTAGGTAGAGAGGGGAACTCCGCTAGGTAAAATACTCCACTACTTACAAGCTACTGATTTCTCCCCGGTGTTTCCTACAAACAAGAAATGCTCTCCAGGCGCCCTGATGAAGTCCAAGATAACAAGCTACCATCCGCTTATCGTAAAAAGTCGGGTGTAGACATAAAATTTGCTCCGTTTATCTCTAGAGAGCGCACCTTTTCGTTGTATGATTTTTTCCCCCCACTTACGTTGTTGTTCAATGAAATCTTTCTATCGAGTACAGATTTAGTCTAGATCCAGTGTAAGCCTATCCCCGCTACTGCAGACACATATTTCAGCTAATATTGAACCACTCTATTTTTTTTTTATACTCTCCGTTTTTTTCTGTTATTTTCTTCTCCAACAACTCGTACGAGTCCATAGAGACTTCGTTCCATCGTCAACAAAATCCTCTCAAACTAATGTCACTTTAAAAAAAAAAAAAAAAAAAAAAAAGAAAAAAAAAGCAATACTGACTGAATCTAAAGCGTGAAATCTCTTTTGCAATCGCAATTTCTAGAGATACGAGGATAACGAAAAATACCTCATTTTCAAATCATAAATCTGTGCGATTATGTGCCCTTATCTACCTGCTGTAACAGGTCTAGCGAGATACTTATTCTCATTAAGAGAAGTAGCCTGCACGCTCAATTTGTATAAGTGGACGTCATATTCTTTTCTTAGTTATTGTTTGTAAACGGTTTTGTTACTTGTTAACGTATCATCGGTTTTTTCTGGCATTTTGTTTCACTTAGTGTGTTGTCGATGCTCCTAACATGTGCATAAAACGTGTGATAGTTTGGTTTTTTTATTTCTGTACATGGCGTGGAACTTGGAGCAAAACCATGTTGATAGAATTAGGTACCCGTGTTGCGTCTGAGATATAATTATGGAGTCGCTGGTAGAGTTTGTGTTGTACCCGTGTCACATCCAGGCAGGTTTATTGAGGCTGCTCACTCAAGAGCAGTGAGTTGAGGGTGAGTACAAAACACGACTCTGAAGTGATCCTATCATTCAGTTTTTAGCGAGGCCAGATTTCCGAGCTGACACTGGAGGATAAATACTGATTTATGTGTACCTTGTGGAAGATGTTAGCAGATAATAGGAACATATGGGACTTGTAGAGGAAGTTGTTCTTGACACACAGAGAGGGGAAAAAAAAGAAGAAAAAAATAATCAGACAGGAGAAAATGTAGGTAAAAAGCACTAGGAATATTATAGCCTGGAAAAGTGAAGCAGAAACAACGCTGTTAAAAAAAAAAAAAAAAGTGAGCCGAGGGAATTGTGTGGGAGGCACACTAGATTTTTCCGCAAACTAAAAGATATTTAGAGGTTCAAATACAGGGGAAGAGAAAAAGAGAGAGAAAATGACAGAGAGAGAGTTAGAGAAAGAGAGAGAGAAAATGAGGGAGAGAGTGAGTGTAAGAGAGAGAGAAAGAGAGAGAGTAGAAGAAGAAGAAGAAGAAGAAGAAGAAGAAGAAGAAGAAGAAGAAGAAGAAGAAGAAGAAGAAGAAGAAGAAGAAGAAGAAGAAGAAGAAGAAGAAGAAGAATGGAGACTAGGGGGCGGAGCAACTGTTGGGAGATACAAGATTGGAGATAGTCTGGAGAGAGCTGGATGGCTCTAGAGATACAACCTACAACCTAAGGATGTAGAGATAACTAGATATAGCTGCCGCTTAATTCCCCTGAGTACTTTACCTTAACGTATCTGCTGTGCCAAGAAAATATTTTCCTTTTGTTTTCAATTAGGATTTGCAACATTTTCTCAAATCAAATTACGCCTGGGAAATCTAGTGCCAGATTTTCATCTCCGCCCCTTTGTCTGCTCCTCCCCCCTGCTGTTTCTGTGCCCTCTTGCCCATCATTTCTCTGGCTTGAAGGCGTTCGATCCATAAAAATTCTTAGTACAGACGTCATCATTCTACTTGTACATATGGTTGACTTCAGCCTCGACGCAACATCGTAAAAATTCGACATCCATTGGTTTCTTTTTATTCTTCCCTTTTCGCTACCGCTTGAAGGAAGTCACTGGATACTGTGAATACTTTATCGTTTCATAAGTCTCTGCAAGTCGTAAGTTTGAAGGTATCTTCCGCTGTTACTTGGTACAACATGTGTTTTCCTAATTTTTCATGTTTACGCAATCTGGGATTAACAGTGAAGCTCCTCAAATGTTCAAATTTGTTAGTCTTATTTTTCGAAATTTACTTAAAAGAGTTCAAAAGTTAAATGGAGAAAAAAAATGATGAATTGCAGGCACTTTCAAAAGTACATTTATTACTCTTTCATTTGCTGCATGATAAATTGACAAAATGCTTGCTACTAATTTGATTTTTTCAATTTTTTTTATTTCTTGCAGTTACATTTATTAGGTTTTCAAAATAAAAACAAACAAACAAACAAAATGCACCATAAATTGCTAGGTGTCTTATAAAGCCCATCCACAAAAACTTGATTCCAAGATTTGAACAAATCTCCGTCGGACAGGGAGGGACTGAAAAGATTAGGCCCATAACTTAATCACCTATAGGTCTCATATTTAGACTCTAAGGCTCGATTTTGATGTTTACAGATACTGCAGTATTTTGGTCAACTTCACTTATTTGATCGAGGTTGCGACTCGTATTGTTCTTTCTTGTGAATGTAAAAAATCTACAACACATCCGTGCAGAGAGACCAACGCTGCCCAACTGTTTAAGACCTCTCGGTCTAGATTTGACCACGGCCTGGCCCGGCCTGGCCAATGTTGACAGTCGGGCAAGCTGTTTAGGCTGGTTAGGGTGGACACTTGGTTGACCGTCTCACCGAATCTCACGCTAGAGTGGAAGAGATGGAATTGACTAACGAACCATTCAGGTCGTCATACAGCACCTGGTTGTGCTATATGTACATTAATCTCTCTCTCTCTCTCTCTCTCTCTCTCTCTCTCTCTCTCTCTCTCTCTCTCTCTCTCTCTCTCTCTCTCTCTCTCTCTCTCTCTCTCTCTCTCTCTCTCTCTCTCTCTCTCTCTCTCTCTCTCTCTCTCTCTCTCTCTCTCTCTCTCTCTCTCTCTCTCTCTCTCTCTCTCTTCTTCGCTCTCACTCTCTTTATCTCTCTCTTTTTCTTTCTCTTTCTGCCTTCTTTCTAAATCTTTCTATCTACCTCTTAAAACCTCTAATTCTACACCTTTATCTCTTTATCTTCTTCTTGTTGCTATTTGTCCTTCCTTTATTTTTTCTGTTTCCCGCCTCTCTCTTTCTCTTGCTCTTGTTCTTGGATCACTCATAGTATTTTTACCATTGTAACTTACTGTCTGCACTTCTTTACTTTTCCTTCTTTTTCTCTGACTTTCTCAATCTCTGTCAATCTTTTCCTTATTTACTCTAAGCACAAAGTTTCCCATAGAAATGCATCTTTCACCCCTGATTATTGTTTCTATGTAATTGTAATTATCGCTAATCTTGACTTGTTTATCTGCCTATAAAGTTTGTTAAATGCTCTGTCTCTCTCTCTCAATATATATGTATTTATATGTATATATATATATATATCTATATCTATCTATCTATCTATATATATATATATATATATATATATATATATATATATATATATATATACAATCTACATCTCTCCATTTCTTTTCTTTGTCTCTTCTTGTCTCTGTATATAACTGTCTTTCTGCCTCTTTCTCTTCTTTTCTCTCTCTCTCTCTCTCTCTCTCTCTCTCTCTCTCTCTCTCTCTCTCTCTCTCTCTCTCTCTCTCTCTCTTTATCTCTCTCTCGCTCCACATTTCCGACCAATCCATTTACCCTAATTTGTCGATTTCTAGCGTTGCTCTTACCCTAAGTAGCTTTTTGCCATGCGTCCAGTTTCTGTGTCTGCCTCACCTACCGCTACCCACATCCCAACTACTCTTTTCCAGTCCTGGTCCTCCATGGTCCCAGTCGGCAGTACGCCCCTCTGGACATTATCGGATGTGACAGTTTCTCTAGTAGCCATGTCTTCTCCCTAGGAGAGTCGGGGTTAAACCCTGAATATGCTTTAGTCTAAGCGACCCAAGAGTTCGTAAAGCTGCCCATAACGAACATCAGCCATACTCGCATTGAGGGTTTCTGATTGGTTTTAGGAATCATTTTTTCATTGAATTTTTTCATGGTAAAGTATTGGTGTATTTTTGAAAAGATAGAAAGAGATGGGTATCTATATAATTTTGTGAGCTTGATTTTTTCCCTTTATACGATCAGTCTTTATGTTCTTTTCTCTTCCAAAATCATGATTTTTTTCCGCAGCGATATCTTGCTCTTCTGTTACATTCCCTTTCTCCCTGTCTGTTAGTCTGTCCATCTGTCTGTCTGTCTGTCTGCCTATCTGTCTTTGTCTGTCTGCCTGTTTGTCTGTCTGTCTGTCTGTCTGTCTGTCTGTCTCTCTCTCTCTCTCTCTCTCTCTCTCTCTCTCTCTCTCTCTCTCTCTCTCTCTCTCTCTCTCTCTCTCTCTCTCTCTCTCTCTCTTGTCTGTTTCTCTGACTCTGCAACTGTTCTACTGTTTGTTTTTTTCTCTGTCTCTCCCTTTTTTACTCTCTGGCTTCCTCACCCTCACTCTCTTCCTCTCTATATATATTTATTGACATATTGTTTTATTTTCTTACTAAAATTATCTCCATCCAATGATTTTCAAGCAGCCCCTTACTGTCTTTGTCTTTCTTTTTTGAACTTTTTCTCCACGATTCTCTTTCCTTCTAACTCTTCGGCTTTTCTGTATTACTCTCGTTCATTATCTCTGCTTCTCTCTGTCTGACTGTTTATTGTTTGAATTGTTGTTTCAACATGGAATTGCCTCTCGCAGTCTCCGTATTTAAATCTCTCGCTCTCTCTCTTTCTCTCTCTCTCTCTCTCTCTCTCTCTCTCTCTCTCTCTCTCTCTCTCTCTCTCTCTCTCTCTCCCTCCTTTTTCCCCATTGTTTTCTTTCTATTATTATCTCGCCCTCGTTTTTCCACCTGGTGACAGTTACGTAGAACTTCTAAATCTTTTTCTTCAACATCTCTTTAAGGCTCAAGACTTGATGTCTGATACAGAGAAAATGCCTTCAATAAACACTGTATTTTTTCATCGTAGCTTTTTGACCATTAACAATCAAAATGACAGACTTTTTGTCTGCCTGTAACGTGTTGTTGCTCCTCGTGTTTGACCTTTTCATGGTTAAAACTGCAAGTCCCTGAACAAGGTTATGTCCATCATGGGCTTAACCTCTTTGTAAGGCCTAGCGGCCACCCACCTCGATAATGTTCCTGCCACATCCAGATGATTTTTCATCATGAATGACCGGCCAATCTGTGAACGCTAAGAAGCCTTCATTGATGCATGCCACAATCTTGCTGTTCTCATTGACCTCTTTGCTGACATCAACAAGGTTTCATTTGCCAAAGAGTAAATCAGAGTTAATGTTACGATGTCTTCATCAGAGTTTATCACTATACGCTATAAAGTTAGACATTGATAATATATATTCACAGTGTTCGGAAACAAGGTTTCATTTGCCAAAGAGTAAATCAGAGTTAATGTTACGATGTCTTCATCAGAGTTTATCACTATACGCTCTAAAGTTAGACATTGATAATATATTTTCACAGTGTTCGGAGGAAAAAAATAAGGCTGTGGCTTTTTGAAATCCTTTATTTTAACTACTCAGTCGAATTTGGATGGTCCAATTTTGAAATTTTGGCGTTTAATTCTATCACTATGAGTGTGTTGGCACAGTGCTCCCTTCATCAAGAAACAAAATGTATTTCATAAGCAAAGACTTTCAATATTGCTCATAGTTATGAAAAATTATGTTCTAATATTTTTTTTTTAACTGTTATCAATTTTATGAATTTTTCTCCCTCTGCAGTTGCCTTACTCGATGTCTAAAAACGGTTTTTGTTTGTTTTATTTGTTGTTGTTTTTTCCACGGAAATTCCATATTCTTCTGAGCTTTCGAGAAAAGTTATCGATGATTGATTCACGTCTCCTATATCTAGTAGATAGGTTAAAATTCCTCCAAAGAATGTGCGATGTCTTTGCACATAAAACAAGCTATTCGACTGGACATTAGTTTCATGCTTGACATGTCGTCATGATGCACGTAGACAAGAGAACAATGTTGGTCTGATGGACCACTCACCGATAGGTTTTTGCTGAGCTTCATGCTGCCAAATTACATTTGTAAAATTTGGATATATTAGTAGATCGAGCTGTTATCATTTTTTTATGTAAAGTGGTGTGTTTATTTTGAGTATGATTTCGAAATTTACTGTTTTTTGTTTGTGCACAATATGCTTCATATAATAGTAAATTGTCCTCTGACAGTCAACACTACAAAGTTTCAAACAGTACAGACTTTAACCTAATTTGAGCATATATTTTTTTTATTTTGAAACTTCAGTGACATATTATTGAAGTGAAGATTAATACAAAGAACATTCTTTTCGCGATACAATTGTTTCTATTAGATGAACTTAATCATTCGACCGTTACCTCATTCATCTTCTACAACCTCATCATCCTTCTGATCAATACAAACTATTGAAACCAAAATAACACTAATTCAATAACTCCTCTGATATTCAGACATGGCTGTCGCTATCTTCGTTGAGTTGGATGATATCGGGAGGAGCAAAGTAGTGGCTGTCTACCGGTCAGACGGAGAGCTCTAGAGCTTCCACATTATTCAGACACGACTGCAAAATATTTTGTCGTATCTGGGCCTTGAAAGACATGACTGACTTTTTTAACTGCTGCCTGTATTGAGTATAAAGATGCTCTTATACCTATCTCCCTATCGAATTGGTGCCAAGTCTGTTTATTTTGCTGTCACAGTATTTATTTTTGTGCTCTACGATCCTATAACTCCTGTAAAGACGATCAAATCATGATTAGTTCTATAATACAGCTACACTATTTCTATTTCTTATCTCTACGTTTTCAGCTGCCTTGGTCCGGGTATCTATAATAATAATATCAGTAATAACAACGACAACAACAACAACAAAAATAATAATAATAAGAATAATAATAATAATAATAATAATAATAATGATAATGATAATAATAATAATAATAATAATAATAATAATAATAATAATAATAATAATAATAAATAAATAAATAAATAAATAAATAAATAAATAAATAAAAATCGGGTGGTTATGGGGAAAAGATGGAAAAGTAGTGAGCTCTAAGGACTTTTCTGTAGTCAAAAATTGATTTGGAGGTCGACCTAGCGATTTGCAACCGTTTTGTACTTTTGCCAGAAGAGCAAGCCTGGGCGTCTTGTATGTAAACAACAGAAACACAGTGATGGATTGGAACTTTGGGTGAAGCCAATAGATGCGATTCATGCTGTAAAGACTACTCCTATGAAATTTCCAACGCATTCAAAGCTGTAGATGTAAAAGCAGCTAAATCCCTTCTTTTTTTTTAACCTGAAAAGAAACAGTTCTGAAGAGCTGGTTGAAGGGAGATGTGAAAGATGATGGAAATGTCTCTTTCAGTAAATACATTAAACAGCTAGGGTAAACTTGTGTGCCAAGGCCTTTTAGTTTGTATGATTGTTTTACATCGATTTTTTTTTCAACTTTGCTGTATTTTCACTTGAAATATAATGAGTTATAATCTCGTTGTCGCGGCCTTGACTCTCCCTATGCTTGCATAGGATAGTTATCGAGGACGTGATAGTTGGGAAAGTTTTGGGTGATGGAAGATGCCGAGGTACTTTGCACTACTAGGGTGAAATGGCTGTGCTAGTCGGCTGGATTAGTGTTGACGTAGATAACTTGATTAGTCTCTTGTCACTGCTGTGTAGACATAGCAGCTCGATCAGTTTGCTCTCACTGATGGGATGCTGGCCAGAGGTGGACGGTCTGAGTGAGCAGGAGGGCATCGGACGGTGGTAACAGCAATCACAGAATGCTGAGCAGAGTATCAAGTTAATGCCAAAAAGGGAAAACAATGTGGTTCATAGATAGTAACATAAATATGCATTGAATTGATTGGATGAATAAGGGTTACATTTTAATAGAAAGAGTGAAAATCCTCAGATTGAAACGGGATTATTATGGACCACATACTGGGCTCCTTGCCCTCTCGTAGTATAAATACGATGGTGGACGTCTGCATGCGTGCATGCTTGTATGTTTGCGGTTTTTATCCTCTGCTCTGTTTGATGGCTTTTCAGTCCGTTTCGGAGTAAGCGAGGCGCCTCAAATGGCAGCTAAATGGAATTGGGGATAACTCACAAAACGGTCTGAGGAGGGGACGAGAGATCCTATCTTGGTGGAAATGGCTGGGTCGCACAGGTCAATGCTTGCTCAGAGTTTTTGTATGGTTGAGTGGTCTGGCGGCACAGTGTGCTGGTTGTAGATGGAGGGTTCAACTGTGATGGTGGTCTCGGTCACGACGCGTGCTCCAATATTGAGTATATGCACGTCAGTGTAGTCCAAGGGAATTATGGGACTAAGGTTATTAGTGTGATAAAAGGAGACACAGAGAGACGAAAAGGGGGGGGGGGGGAAGAGAATTTAACACAAGAGAGGGTGTCTTAGGGTGGACGGAGCTTTATAGGTTCTTAGCTTACGAGGAGCTTGTAAGATCTTGGCAATGCCTTGTTGTGAGAGCAGAGATAGGAATATATTTATTCAATTAGGCAAATTGTCACAAGATCATAGAGATTCACAGGATTTTGTGCAGGGCTCAATTGATGAATTGAAATGATAGTGTATTATTTATTGATACTGGAGAGTGTTGAAGAATGATCGAAGTTTATCGATGAGCATATGGCATTGTTGGGCAGCGTCGGAGGAAACTCAATCAAAAGCAGTTGAGTCCAAAATTCTTTATACCACTTTTAATCCGTAGGAAAGAATAATTAAGTTTTTTTGACTCAACAGACACACGAACAGAGGCCCTTTTCTCAAACCAAAACTTCCATGAAACGTGTTAGTGGAACTGGAAGACATTTGCGTGGCCAACCGTAGGCGGTATCAAAACGTTTAGCTCTCTTAACGGTATCTAGAATGACATAGACGTAGCCTCTGACTGATGTGAAAAGAATAGACATCAAAATAATTTTAACCAATTATGGGAAATCCTGTCAAAGCTCGGAAGAAGTGAACCAACATGTCAACTGTCGGATGGACTCCCTGCAGGTCTTGGCACTCATGTGAGACGCATCGCTATCCCCAGAGCTGCTGCGCGAGCTGACCCACGACAACAGTCATTCAGGATGTTGACACAGATCGCTGCGGCACTAAGAGGCGCCCACCGTGTGGCGTGAACTCTTCCCGGTTCTTATCGAAGCATGATGCTCATGCGGGACTTTCCTGTGGAGCTGAATGCAGTGTCCAAAACAAGGTGCAGCAGCTTATTATATTTTGCACAGACCCAAAAAATTCTAGTTCTTGTTTCTGTGTAAGTGTCACAATAATGACAAACCACACAGAGATCAACAAAAAGAATGCAAAGAATCGGTGATTTTCTTTCGATTTGAATAACTAGTATCTGGTGACGAGCACTAAAAAGTTCTTTGAAAAAGAGTTTATCAAGTATTGATAGATAAGTTATAAGTACTTAATGCGATAGAGACGATTGTTCAGCGATTATTTGTGTTGTTTGTGTTTAGTTATACCTTATTGTATGTTTCCTAAACATGAATCTTAAACCAGGTCGTGACTCTAACGTTAGGACTGGAGGAAACCTGTTGTGCTTTGGTATCGATGAAGAAATATTTGCAACCTCATTACTTTGTATTTAATTATGTCCTCTTTCCCACACCCATACATATATCTATCCTCTTTATAGCTAAGAACTAAAGAATTAAAATAAATGTGTTAATATTCATTTACTTGAAAGAGATCATTTGTCATTATATTTCTGTCGCTCAATGATTGAATAGACTCGTGGCTAAGTGTATAGTTTCTGTCCTCATTCAGATCATAACACAAAAAGCTCCCGCCTATGAATCTCTTGTCCCGTACTAAGGAGGCGGAAATACAGATTTGTCTGGCCAGGTTGTCGCCTATAGACGGCGGTCATCCATGTGGAACTTTTGATTTGTGGCAGGTCCCGGAGCTGCTGTCTCACGGCACACACGTTAGGGGACGCGAACCACACAGAGCGCGTCGGGTACCCCGGTGAGGACCACTGACTGCAACACCACACGCTCCAAGCCAGAGATAGACAGTCTCTCCGGCGACGGACAGCCCCCCTTAGTTGATTAATTTCCGTGACCGTGATTTGTATGATTCGTGGCTCTGTCAATATATTATTTTCCTTCGCGAACCTCCACAGTATCCTTTTCGTTGTGAATGAACTGTAAAGCTCTGCCTCTCGTCGTGGCAGATTTTCAATGAAGAGCGCTTGAAATGAAGAGGTTTATATTCAGATTTATCTCATTATTAAAAAAAAAATGTCTTGGTCCTGCCATGCTTTTGTCCCCCTATTTTGTAAACTCGTGAAAATTTTCCCACTGCATTCTTAGGAAAATATCGCTCTATCATATCCGATGTGTTGCATGATTATGTCTTGGAAGGAGTGATCACTCAAAAGTGACCCTTAATTTGTCAACGAAAAGTTCTCAATCAGGTTGGCTCGCCTGTAACGATAGTTCAGGGGAAAAGTTTGATGTAAATTTTAAACAAAGCTTTATCCTAGATTTAGAACGGGTATTAGCAAATGCATATGAACTGTTGGAGAAAATGTTTAACTTTAATTTGTGAGAGTTCATAAAACCGTATTACATTCTCTGCACACACATCTTTTTCAAACATTTTAATACGTGCAACTGGAAAACCCAAATCCAACATGAGTTTGTTGTTAAACCATAAATAAAAACTGAAACCAGGTCTGGCCACCTGTTGCTTCAAGTTCAAGAAACCTGTGCTGTTTTAATTTTAATGAACAAAAAGAGAAATACTCAGACACTTGTTAAATCAACGTCTGATAATTCCATCAGCCCTCAGGGGCGATAAGCAAGTGTTAACTGCTAACGCCAAAAGGCAAAGTCAACATGTAAAAACAGCATCAAAGACAACATTAACAACAAGAACAACAAAAATAAAACTTCCACAGATAAAGCTCCGTGGCGTGTGTGTGAATATTGTGAAGGAGATTAGAGCGGCACCCGTGCTATGCTGAAGTTTCTATTCTGTGGGTTTATTTACAGCTCTATTAACCAGAGAGTTCATGTTGTAAGACTGATGTCTAAGAATTTGTATGTCAGCGCGCTGAGCCCAGCCATGATACGAATTGCGAAGATAGCATTTCCTTTAGTTCCTCTGCGTATTTTTCTATTTGCCTGACTCTTCTCCCTTAGTCTCCTTTTCCATTCTTTCTCTTTCTTTTTCTTCTTCTCCTCCCACTCCTCCTCCTCCTCCTTCTTCTTCTTCTTCTTCTTTTTCTTCTTCTTCTTCTTCTTCTTCTTCTTCTTCTTCTTCTTCTTCTTCTTCTTCTTCTTCTTCTTCTTCTTCTTCTTCTTCTTCTTCTCTTTCTCCTTCTCCTTCTCCTTCTCCTTCTCCTTCTCCTTCTTCTTCTTCTTCTTCTCCTTCTTCTTCTTCTTCTTCTTCTTCTTCTTCTTCTTCTTCTTCTTCTTCTTCTTCTTCTTCTTCTTCTTCTTCTTCTTCTTCTTCTTCTTCTTCTTCTTCTTCTTCTTCTTCTTCTTCTTCTTCTTCTTCTTCTTCTTCTTCTTCTTCTTCTTCTTCTTCTTCTTCTTCTTCTTCTTCTCTTTCTCCTTCTCCTTCTCCTTCTCCTTCTCCTTCTCCTTCTTCTTCTTCTTCTTCTTCTTCTTCTTCTTCTTCTTCTTCTTCTTCTTCTTCTTCTTCTTCTTCTTCTTCTTCTTCTTCTTCTTCTTCTTCTTCTTCTTCTTCTTCTTCTTCTTCTTCTTCTTCTTCTTCTTCTTCTTCTTCTTCTTTTTCCTCTCTCTCTCTCTCTCTCTCTCTCTCTCTCTCTCTCTCTCTCTCTCTATCTATCTATCTATCTATCTATCTACCTCTTTTTCTGCTTATAATTTACTCATATAAACTGTAAAATTATTAAAAATTAAAGATATTTCCTTGGTAATTTTCCAAAAATGTAAGACGTTAGTTATTCAAATTTTGACAAGAGTCTCTCATTCCGAAATATAAAAAGCGCATTATCGATATCTCTGACGGAAATTTTTGCAACAAAAAAGAACGATACGAATTAAACGTCTAGAATAAGACTTTTAACCATTAAACCCTCTTGAAGAAGAAGATTTCATCATTCCATTTTTGAGCTTTTTCTTAACTTTCATGATATTTTTGTCTCTATTTTCAATCTGCTAAGGCCTTATCATATATTAAATGCGCCATGAGAATATTTTTGTTCATCTTCCAAGGATAAAATCAACATCATCATCTTAATTTGGAAAATAAAATGAAAAAGAAAACTAAAGTAATGGAATATATTTGGAATACAAAACAATACCATGTTATATTCATCTAAAGATTCCATTGTTATTTTGTTGTTAACTTATTTACACTCTTGGTTCACATGTTAGCATTTTTTTTGTTTTCTATATTTATGTTTGGCATAGCTTGCATTATAGGGAAATATTATTATTTATATCGTTCTCTTTGATGAAATTAGATAATTAGCTGCGGTCAACATGAATGTTATGTCAAAAAAATTATCAATGCAAACATTGGTATGTTCAATATGGTTAAGTATTAACATTTTTATCCTATTCTGTTTTTTTATCCCCCCCCCCCCCCCCCCCCTCCGTTATTTCTGTAGTGGTGTTCTTGTTTGTCCTTGTTTCAGATATTTAGATTTACCATAATTGAAAGTTTTTAAGTCCGCAATCACGTGACCTTCTTCACATTCCCCTATTAGATAATACCAGGTAATGGTCCAATTCTCAAAGCATTAATTTTCAGTCTCAAATTTAGTGTTTAAATATTCAATCTACGCCCTGTTTTTTGTAATATTTTAATGATTTCAAGATAATATAAAGAACAACTTCAGGTAACATTGATATTTTTGCAAAGCTTTTCCGTATAGCTAAAGTGCTTAAGTGATTTTTATCCATATATTTTAATTTTTACTTTTTTAATTTGGTAAACGCTTTTAGGAAGTATCGTTCGCCACTTTACTGTAGCAGATGGCTTTTCATTTCTCTGATTTTCAAGCTTTTCTCCATGGGTTGAAACGTACACTAGAGGGGCTTTGGCACTATCTAATTACCTGCTTCTTCTAAAAGGTTTCCTCTTCGTGACCCAAGGTGCCAAAATCTCATCAAAAGACTCATTTATTCAGAACCTGGTCATGGTAGAACTTCATTGACACTTCTCTTCTGAGCGTTTCTTTCAATACTTATTTTATACACTCCGCCCCCTCTCCCCCACACCCTCTATCTTTTACCTCCTATCCACTTAGAAAAATATTTTAAACAGAGAGAAGATTAGTATCGACAAATTCTTTTTGACACTTCAATCCTGGACTTAAAGTGAGCCTTCAGTAAACATGCCAGAATGAAAAAGTAATCAAATATCTAATCACCCGCCAAATCACCTTGGCATCTCGCTTCATTAAGTTTTGTTGCAAAATAATATTGGATTCTAAAATTTAAAAACAAAAATAGGGAAAAGGTATTTGCAGAACTATAATTATAGTTCTATCAATGTGGAGAAAAGGGTAAAAATAAAAATGTGTGTTATACCGAGAAGAAAATTGAAGATGTAAAAAACTTTGAATTAATTAGCTGCAAACAATCTGAGGATAGGAAAAAAAAGAACAGGTTTGATTTCCTTTTTAACAGAGAAAAGAAGATACGAGAGCGATAGAAGGAGAGAGAGAGAGAGAGAGAGAGAGAGAGAGAGAGAGAGAGAGAGAGAGAGAGAGAGAGAGAGGGGGCGGGAGGAGGAGGGTCGGAAGGGGATAGAAAGGAAGAAAGAGAGCTGAGCGGAAAAGGAGAGAGTGAGAGACGGCCGAAGAGTGAGTGAAAGGAAGAAAAAGATACTAAGGTAAAAATAGAGTGTCAACTTAAGAGTGACAGACAGTGAAACAGAGAGAGAGAGAGAGAGAGAGAGAGAGAGAGAGAGAGAGAGAGATGTATAAGGACAAACAGAAAGGCAGACAGACAGACAGGTTGACCTAAGAAGCAGATTGATGAGAGCACAATTTAATCAGCCCACAACCAGTGATTAATTTTGTTACCCTTATACTAACAAGATAAATCGCTAAAAACCTTATTTTCTATCGGTGTGTAAGACTGTAAATGAAGGAAATCTCTGTTTGGATCAGCGTCCTGTTCAACTAAGTGTCGAAATGTATGCTGCTATTGAAAGGTCCCCGTTTCATTATGATTACATGTATTTTGAATAGAGGGAAAGCTCGGTGTGGGCGTTGTAAATGAGTTGTAAAACGGTTTCAAAATCTTGATATTAATTATTTTTTAAGTAGCGTTTATTTTACACAATCCTTCAAATTCAACTCTTTTTTATATGGAGTTCACGTAGAAGTGTTTTTTTTTTTTTTTTATTAAAAAAGCTTTTTGCAAAGCTCTGTTTCATTAAAGTGTTATAATTATCGACCGAAAACAAATATATGAAAAGGCATAACATCATCATTAACTGCCTTGCTAGCGATCGCTATTCGCAAAAACCTTTGTGATATTATTAGTATGAATGTGTGCTTCTTTGTTTACAGAAGCATAATTTAATTAGCTTTTGAGTTGGTTTACGCCTGGTTTTCTGTACTTCACAAAATACAACACAAGTTTTTTGAATAAAAAATGCATGTTTTAAATAAAGAAATGTTGTGCTAAAATCATTGCTCTTTTCTTGACATCCCCGGCCCAAATCTTTTTTTCCTGCAAAAAAGCAGATCCATATGGCTTTTCACAGTAATTTAAAGAAATTTTATATGACTCGAATAGGTTCAAGCATTACATTTAGTAGGAAATTAAAGACGAAAGCACCCACAAAAACCTTGAATCATCATGGCAATACATAAAGAAGCGTGTTAGGCTAATCCGTTCCTAGACATGACTTTAAATAAAATAAATAATATAATCTAGTTTGTGTTGGATATTAGGATATTATAGTAGGAATTTTCGCATTTTTTTTTTTTTAAATCCGTTAAACTTCTCTTTGCGATGTAATGAAAATTGTTAAATAATAAAAAAAAAAAAGATTCAAAATTAATGTGGAAATAAGTTTAGAGCATTAGCCCTTTGTCGGTCCACTGAACGAATTCACCATAAATTATGTCACTTACCTTCCCTCGTCAAGCTTGAGAAACAGAGAAAGATGGGTGGCACTTTTAGTGGTTTGGCTGTACGAGGAGAGTCAAGAAAATGGTATAGTTTTTAAACACGGAAAGCAAGATATGTGTCTGATAAAATTTAACCTTGAAACGAAGAAGTAAGGTAATAAAGAGAGAGAAAGAGACGGACAGAGAGAGAGAGAGAGAGAGAGAGAGAGAGAGAGAGAGAGAGAGAGAGAGAGAGAGAGAGAGATACAGGCAGACAGACAGAGAGTGTCTTAAAGACGCATGGCTTGCTATACGCTGGGTTGTAAATCATGAGAATTTTTTTTTCAAAAGCATTATGTTAGAAACAAATCTTTAGGGTCGTGCGAAGTAATGATTATAAGTAAAAAATAGTCTACGTATTATTTTATTTGGTTTTGCTGTGCTAGCTGTTTTCTTTTTTTTTTTTCTTTTTTTTTTTTAAAGCAGTTGCTATTTTTATTTATTTATTTATTTATCTATTTCTTTGTATAACTATACTAACACACGACTAAAAATATGCAAAACTCTTAATGAAGCCGCTGTAAAACCGAAAGATTCTTATAATGAATCAAAAATATTGTTTCTTTCTTATTATGTCTTGTACTGGATTATTTCTTTTAAATGCAGGTACCAGTCCTTTTTGACTGTGTGTCCTCTTTCTAACCATGTCTTTATTTGCCAGACTATCTCGCTTGCTAACTACGTTTTTGTTCTTTTTTTATTTTTCCCGCTTCTCTGTCTATCTTTGTCCATTTTATGACTCTTTCTATAAACAATGGAATAAACGCCTCCAAAAATGCGAACAGTTTGTTATTCTAACTCCTGATCATAATATTAATTCTTCGTCTTTCGTTCACTCTAATAAAACAACAGTATTTTACAGCCTAAAGTCTGTTGCGTTAATATCTCTTATACCAGAAACGTGACCACCCAACCCTCTCATCTTAATTTATGGTTTGGTCTCGTCTATTACTCATTTAAAAAATCTTTTTAAAGCATTGATTTTAACGAACACCACTTGTCGCTAAAAACTAATCTCTTTAAATGGATTCCTTAAAACCAACTTTACATTACAAGTTGCAGTAAGCTACTACCTTACGGAGCCCAGCTTCTTCGGTTAAACTACTTAGGTCTCTCTTCGTGTCTTTGAATAATTGATACCTGGGAACCCGTAACCTCTTTCTTACAATCACTTCATTCCAACGGGAGCCAAACTCTGTCGCCTGTTTATACTAAGCTAAGAAAAAGACTATTTATTTATTTCTACTTTCTTTTCTCTCTTATGCACTTACCTACACTACTACTACTACTACTACTACTACTACTACTACTACTACTACTACTACTACTACTACTACTACTACTACTACTACTACTACTACTACTACTACTACTACTACTACTACTACTACTACTACTACTACTACTACCACTACCACTACCACTACCACTACTACTACCACTACTACTACTACTACGACTACCACTACCACTACCACTACTACTACTACTACTACTACTACTACTACTACTACTACTACTACTACTACTACTACTACTACTACTACTACTACATACTATTATTAATAACGATCATTATTATCATTATTATTATTATTATTACTATGATTATTATTATTATTATTATTATTATTATTATTATTATTATTATTATTATTATTATTATTATTATTATTATTATTTATTTATTTATTATTATTATTATTACTGTTGTTGTTGTTGTTGTTGTTGTTGTTTTTGTTATAATAGATTCACGGAAATTACTAAGCCTACATACATGCATGATTATCTCATCCAATATAATTATTTTAGCAATGATTGTAAATCAATAAAATGCGCGTCATTAATTGTTTTTATATTGGTTTTCCTAACGCAATACCAATAATAGAATTGTGGTGAACAAAAAGCAAATCGTGATGTTCGCAGGGAAAGAATAAAAAGAGAAACAGCCAGAGTGACATTGAATCGCCATTTGGGCAAATTGAAGAGAAAAATTTTTTCCCACCAGCAATGATCTTTTTTTCCCTCTCTATATTTTTTTTAATTTTGAAAAGTTTGCGGACCATTACATTAAAGACCCCTAATTAAACCCTGAAAAATTCCATCTTTGGTTGCTATTTTTGTTTTTCTAAATAACAAAAAGTTTATTCATAGAATCGAACCTGGTTTGTTTGACCATTTCCTTCTCAGGAGGCTTTTCCATTAGCCATTATTTTCCTTTTTGAGAAAATTAGTTCGAAAAATAAGTAAGTGAAGTATTTTTTGTCTTTGCGCCATAAAGTTTACTTTTCACGCAGGAAACTAATGGCAAATTCTCAGGAGTTGAGAACTCACTGAAGGGATTGTTCGAAAATACGCAATTTTCGTTTTCAGTCCTAAAGCCGCCATGTTTTCTTTGCAAATATTATTTTCTTTTACAAAGACTCTCAATTTTGTTTTGCCTAATCTCTGTCAGAATGAGGCAAGGCTAATTAGAAAAGTGGAAAAATAAGAATAAACAATCGCTCCCAATTTATACGTGTGTGTATGTGTATCTCAATGTTTGTTTCGACAATTGCCATTTCATACCCCACGCAATTTATGAGATGGTTTTTCTCATAGCCCCAACTGCTCCAAGCTTATTCTTTTCACCATTAGATCGCAGCAAGGGGAACTCTTGAAGCTGTGATAGATGCGTTCTGTTCCTTCTAGTGAGATATTATGCACATCACGTCACCGGCGTATCAGGGCCCACGAGAGGTAGAGGAGGGGGTAATAGAAAAAGGAGTTGGGTGGAATATGGACTGTGAAAGCTCGTTTCACATGCAAGGAAAAAAAACTAGGACAACAGCGGAACATGCGAAAAACTAGGGGAGCAATCCATAGGGAAAAAAATGTATAAGGCTGGACTCCCAGACAAATGGGGAGAGGGTCCTGAAGAGAGCAACCTAAAGACAAAGACGGATAAAGTGTAGACTGACGGGCTGCATGCTATGAAAACTCATAAACTTTTTTTAAAGTTTAAAGTTCAGAAACGGACCTTGTAAATGTATTTTTAAAACTGCAGATTAAGGCTGAATCTTCTTCGATCATGTAAGATTTTTACTGGTTTGAGAGACAGTATTTGAGGGTAAATAGGGAAGGCCGAGGTTGGAATGGTTGGTGGAGGGGTGGTGGGGTGGGAACATAATCAAGAGAAAGCGAAAGGTCAGTCAAATGGGTGTGAGATGAGGTAGATAAATTATAGCGACCTATAACATGGAATCTAGTTTCAACTTTCAGACACGCTAAGCAGGAAATAAACAAAGTAACTGAATGTCATCTTTTTAACTGGCTAGTAAGGGCAGGTGTTGGCATTCACCTTGTAATTGTGTGACTGGGTGTGGTGTCAAAGACCCGCTGCCTCCATTCCTGTTTGGCTCATGATTTGCATTTTAACATAATTAACTGTCACACAGCCCGGCATACGAAATTCTTCTTTGTCACCACACTATTCTTTTGTCACAAAAATAAGGGAGAGTTAAGGCCAAGCCAGAACCTGATTACGCTCTGTGTGAACGATTTTCCTATGGTTAGCATAATGATTAGATTGGGGCAGCTACTTGAAAGAACATGAAATATGTCGCGATAGAAGCATTCAAAAAACTTTCGTAGTGTTCATCGTAATTGATATGATCAGATTCATATTAAAAGTTGATTACATACATCTTTATTTTTCGAAAACCCGAGATTGTCTTGAAACCGAGCAATCTCCGTAGATTAAAATAACGAGGAAAATGGAGAGAGGGAGTGGGGTATAAAAAAAACACCTAATACGCTCTTTCTCAGTGATTTGCTATGGTCCACTTCCTTAAAATTGATGAGGATTGAGGAAATGAATGTCATATCCCAATAATCAGTTTTACCTTACAAATGCAATTTATGCATAATAATTGTATTTATTATTTTTCAAAATAATCTTCTAAATGTATGAATCTTTTCAATCGAGCATTTTTATTTATGTCCTTTCCTCTGCAGATATCTGATATAAAGGGGCTTTAATGTGTTTCTAATTCCTGAGATCGCCGGCTTTAAATCCTCCTAACACTTAATGGAAGTAAAGAAGACGGGCAGAAAGATAGATAACAATTGTAAGAATGATGAGTTTAAAGCCTGGGCTACTGCAGCTCTCCTGGGCCTATCTCTTCACACATACCACTGGCTAACCAGGTCTTATCAGATTTTCCGCTTGTTTGCCCCGAGTTGTGTAGAGCGCACGTGCAGCCATGTAAACAAACTGGCTGATATGTTCATCACTGGACAAGGGCCAGAGGGTTGAAGAGAGCCGTTAGAGAATTGACCGGTTGCCCAACCAGCAGTGAACAGAACCCCGGTATCTGTCGGCTGAAGGGAGGGGGTTGGAATTGCTGGTGTTTTACCTCAGCTAATTGTGTTGAAATTTGAGTTAGCCGTGCCTTCTTAACCCTCTTAGTTCAGAGCCAGTCTGAAAAAGTTCCAGGTGGGCCACACGGCCTATGTTTTACAAGGGATAAGAAGTTCCAGTTGGAATCGAGATCAACGGGAGGAAATTCTGGGTGGCCAAGAGCTAATATAATTGAAGTTTAGTTCCGACTCTGCTGGCCAACATTTCATAGAAGTTTAGTTCCGACTAATAGTCAGCATTTTATGAAAAGATTCAAAATTGTATAGCTGTTAGAATTCACCTTATTCTTCGCCATTCATTCTAAGATGTCTGAAATTTAAATTTTTTGTCGGCTGTTCTCAATCATGACCTGTCTGGTAATATGCTGTATAAGAGATGTATAGGCCAGGGGAAAGAATAAAAGAAAGATAAATTATACTGCCTTATATAGAAGCCTAGATTACATAGCACGTTTCATCTCTTTCTTTGTCAAGCTGTGTACATATTTCTTTCAAAAGTTTACATGTCTCTTTATTCCTGTGTCTATTATTCCTGTTTACGGTTCTGAGAATGATTCAGTGGGTCAAATTTTAACATTGTAGAAACGCTGTTTCATCTGTATCTCTCTCACACACACACACACACACACACTCTCTCTCTCTCTCTCTCTCTCTCTCTCTCTCTCTTCTCTTCTCTTCTCTTCTCTTGCTACCTGTCTCTCCAAAGCCAAAATCGTATATACCAATACGATGGCCATTTGAATATCGCACAGATTATTCTGCATAAATAGTCATAAGGAAATAAAATCAAAACAGCTCTTCGTTATTAATATTCCGTTGCCAAAACTGGAATTTGAAATGCTTAAATTCTAGTGAATTTCCAGTTTGGAGGGGAAAATAAAAAGCAAGATAAAAAAATCCAGAAATTAGAAATTAAAAATCTACAAAAATTTACAATAAGGTTTACGCGCATATAATCATGCTACCAAGTTCCT
>JAWDGP010003066.1:1997500-2040000 GCA_033675545.1 Elysia crispata | reverse complement strand
CCGACTGTGTCTAATTCAAGGGAGATGCTGGTTCTTGTTATTGTAACTAAAAAAACATTTAATTTGATTTTGGAGCGGAATTTCATCCTTGTCTGGTATCAAACCATGTCGAGGTCAACGACAGAATTGAGCGTTTTATAAATCTGCTGAATGACTATGTTCTATGACTTTATTTATTTCTCTATTATATTTTTTGGAAAACTGTAATTGAATTTATGGTTATAATTACTATCTGCCGTGTCATTTCCACTGAAATCGTCGGGAAGGACTGGTGCTGTGTTTTATCGTTGCCGACACTCTATCGAGGCTTGTCACATCAGACAGATTCCAGAACACAGAACCAATTAGCTCTCGCCAATCAAATCCGAAACTTTGAAATCGTTGCCCGGTACAATGAACTGAACTGAGCGGCGTGATATTAAGGTTGGGCGTCGGCATTAGTTAGGGATGTAAGAGAATCGCGAGGGATTTGTTTGCACTTTTTTTCTTCTTTTTTGTGTATATGCAAAACTCTGCATCTCTGTTTGTTTAAATTCTTTCCTTTTTTTACTTGATTTGAGCATAAGTAGGCAAGGTTTTTTTTCTTTCTTTATTTTTGGGGAGAGGCGGGGGGCCGGAGGAGAGAGAGAGAGAGAGAGAGAGAGAGAGAGAGAGAGAGAGAGAGAGAAGCGGGTGGGGGGAGGGAGGGGAGGGCTGTTTTATTTTCTGAGGTATTATCGTTCATTTTTTGGTCTACCAGATAAAATAACGTCCCTGGCGGTATGTTCAATATTCGCTCCAAAATATAGAAAAGAAAACTAAAAGGTTTTTTTTCAGCAAACTGTCAAGCAAAAAACGAAAAAGCAAAGAACAGCGGTTGAGTGCAGTTATGTCTTCTTAGAAATATTTCTTCCTTACGGACTTTTTTATACATCCAATGTAAAAAAAGAAATGGCGGCTGTATTGCTGTACAGAGAGCAGAGTAGCTCATTTCGTATGTCTGTACCCTTAACCTCAAGAGAATTTCTGACCCAAAGGACAATGATAGTAGATTTTGACTTAGATAAATATGTAAGGTTTAATACATTCGCTTCGATGCATAGACGTTGCTATCACTTCTTTGACAGCTTTTACTTTTTGTGCTGCTGATGTTCTTTATCTACCCGAAATCTGGGACCGAAATGAAAATTATTCGAAACTGGGAGTTGGAGCCCTCCTGTGGAACTCATGTATAATGAAAAATGCCTAGAGCTGAGAGCTATAGAAGACAGCGGATGGCACTTGGAAAAAAGGAGGGAGGGGGGGAAGGGTTCTCGTATGCAAGATATTTCAAAATCTAATTTCACTGTATTGATTTTTGTGTAGCAAAGGCAGGATTTATAAAAGTTAAAAAAGCAATCTCCGCTTGGTTTTTACCCCTCGGGTATAAGTGATACATTCCGCGCTATTGGTTCAGGACTAATCTTCCAGAAACATCTGATGAGGTGAGAAGATGAAACGAAAATTGAAAGAAAATAAAACGGCGCTGAGTGAATATCTTTCACGTTTATTCTTTGAGCTCATGTTCACTTTACTCTCATGTTAAAATGAGTAATATGGTATAAAATGTAATGCATTGTCAATATTGGGATTGGAAAGTGCCTTTCTGTTTATCTATTTTTAGAATGTCATCTGGGTCTTTCATTGAAAGTTTTTTTCTCTTTCGACTGACATTTTGGTATTTATGTTTTACTTAAGCCTTATTTATATTTTTCGCCTCTGTCCGACATCTGTTCTTGTGGGGGCTTTTTTTATTTTCAATTATCGTTATCTGTTTGCCACGAATTCATGACTCCTGCTACTGTCCATAGTTTTAGACAAATGAATTTGTGGTAGCCTGATGGGTCTGATATAATTTTTTCTACTCGGTCTGCACAGAATAGTTTTGTAGCTATATACGAACCTTGAATATATCTGACGTTTGTTTTAATATAGCACATTGAAGATAATTATGTTGGTCTTGAGTATTTGTTGTTATAAATCTGTTTTCTTCTAAACCAACATAAAAGTAAAGAAGCACATTTAGATGTTTATTCTATGCACCAAAGGCATATTCGCCTAACGGAACTACATTCTACCGCCTGCCTGATTAGGAATCCTATGATGGATATTTAAATCTGGTGCTGAATTTTCTTTGAACCTTCAGTTTAAAATTTCGTCTATCATGTAAGGGGTCGCACAGAGACCTCTTCTGCATAAAATCGATTTGATGCTTATTTCCCCACCATCCTGATGGCCTCATTTTCTCTCATTGAGCAAATCTTCTAGTTCATTTTGGCTCCTAATCCAGGCCTAGCCGAGCTTTAGTATATGGATGACACAGATAGCCCTGTCGTAGCTGCTGTGTGTGGCTTGCCTAGCGCTGCCCAAGACCCGCACTGACAGATTGGGTCGATGGTCGGGGAGATTAGTCTCCCCTTCTACTAGAGATTGAGAGATTTCGCCGCCGATGTGGCCGCTTGTGCTTTTTTTCATTAATATCTATAATCTCCACTCTAGAACTACGTATTGATTATGAACTATCTAGTACAATGGATCTCGCACTATTTTTTAATGTTTGTCAGTGGGTGACTTTTAAACCAAAAAAAAAAAGAAATTTAAAACACACTCAAGTTACTTCACTTGCTTCGACTACATAAGTTATGACATCCAATTTGTAAGAAAGAAGAGCACCATAGTTTTGTTTGCCTTATCTATATTGTGCTATTTAACCGGATCTCTAGATCGAAAAAATATTCAGTGCATTTAGATGTAATATTATACTAAGACAAGCCACAAAGTAAAGATTTGAAAAAAAAAAATTAAACTTTATTGAAGAATATATTTCTGCTTTCTTAGTATATCCATGAATAATCTTTTCCTTTTCCGCTTAGGTTATCTCATTTGAAATGAAAGTTTGGTAGGAGTTAAACATTCTGAGTGTTATATTTGGTTCAACGATAATTATATAATTTATGTAACCTGAGTTCGGAAAAAGAAGTCGTCACATCTTTACGACCATGAAATAGAGCAACAAAACAAGTTAAAACAAAATATGACTCTGACTAATTTGCGTTCTTTTGGTGAAAAGCTCAAATTCAACTAATCTTAATTTAGCCCAATACAAAGTTGCATTGAAATTGTAATCATCGTTAAGAAAATAATTTACACTAACCAATTGCAAATTAAATGTTATGTTAAGTTTTTAAAAATAAAAAAACGATATAATGACGCAAATGTTGTGCTATGACCGTAAAGATACGCTGAAAAGTTACACGGGTATATAATTATTTTAGTCACATGGAGAGTTTAGGAAAAGTTCAGAGCTGCGACAAACTGTTACATATTTTCCAATTTCGAGATTTATCATCGATTATATTTTTGTAAGGAGTTTTTTTCAAACAATCTTTACCATGCACGTTTTGTTTTTGTTTGGTTTATAAAATGTTTAAATTGTGTCTATATTTTCTTCGTTACTTAATGTAACTTTTCGGCTGCCAGGTCAAAAAGTGCAACGGAATTGCTGTTTGCTCTCTAATCACTCTTTGCGCTACAAAATCACTTCATCCATCAAGTTCTGCTTGCGATGATTCTAATTATGTTTTCATATATGATCTTGAACGAAACGGTTGTTACTTTCCTGTATGGCTGTGAGTTTCGTCAGGTATGATTCGCATGGCTTCAGCCCTTTTTTTTATTGTTGTTTAGACTTGTTCGTTCTTTATTCCTTCTGAAAGTGTAGCTATCTCGATCTAGACGTGCCGCCGAGCCGTTAAAACATTTTGCAAACGGCAAGTCTCTAATTGACGCGTATGAAAACAGTGGCAGGAGTCTGTTTTCCCAGCGGGCCGCGGCCTAGTGGTGTGGAGAACTTATTAACCTGCTCCTCTTACCAATTAAAACCGGCCGGAGATACGCCGGAGCAGAGAACTCACTTCCAAACTTGCTAGGGGACTTTCTAAACTCTGATTACTAAAATGTTGAAAACTATCACTGCCGAAACTCACAATGAGCGTACGCACAACTTTACACTTAGATCACAATAATAATGCTTAATTTTTCTTGGTTTGAGATTTTCAAAGGTATTTTCCAACGATGTTGCCTTGCCTTCTTTTGATGACTTCATCATTTGTTTTCCTCACTCATAAAGGTTCGATTTTGTGATTGTTATTTAACATAGTCAGGGTTCGGTTTACGAAAATTTGATAACGATCGTACTTTACTTTGCACTACATGGAGGCCTATTCTGTTGGAGGCCTATGCATGTTTACCAACCCGTGGGTCTGTTTTTAAAAGATTATAATTTTTAGCACAAAGATAAATGTTGGTGCCATAGAAATTACTTTGGACACTGAAGACATGTGATATTTTGACTCTGTTTTTTCTTCATGTCATTCATTTCGAATTATAACAATAGTTACCTTTTTACAATAAATTCGATCTCACAACTTGCATTTCATACGTTTCGATCTTAGGTATGCGATTTTAAAACTCCCAACACGTCTTATGTGCGATTTGAAATAGTTAATACCCAACTATTCGAAAAAAAATAAAAGGTAAACCAAAACAGAAGGAGAAAACCATTCACTCGTCTAACATAGCGACCATAATTATCATTGAGATCAAGTAAACAGGAAACGAGAAAGCGAGAAAGATTTCGCACCGGCTTGAGGTATCATCTCAGAGGTGTGAAGGTTTGAACCGATGGTTAAGGGTGAGCAGAGAGTAGAGTGTGAGTAGACCGAGGCTCCCAGCGCGAGGATAATCAGAGCTTTGATTGACAGCAGCAGCGGCAGCCTCGAGCTATGGCTGAGGAGGTGTTTCATATCGACCCCTTATTTAATATCTACACTCGGTCTCTCAGACCCTGTAAACTCAACTGTGATATATATATATATATATATATATATATATATATATAGATCTCTCTTTTTAAAAAATCGCATTCTTCCTCTTTCTCGGCTTAAGATAAAAAGAAAAAAAAGTTATGTTGGTAAATATACAGGTATTTGTATGTCTAACATGCCTTTAGAGGGAACGAGGGAGATATTCATACCGCTAGATTATTTTACATCTGATCCAATCTCAGTTTTACAGTCCCGCCAAAGTCTAAACTCTTGATTGCGTGCATCCATTTAAGATTGATTTAACTCATAGGGGAGATCACGTTAAGTCAACATTCTGCATACAGCAGACGATTCCTTTTGGAAAGTCACTCATCTCTTACTTTTTGTAATTCTTTTATGGGTTTTTTTTTTATTTATTTTTTTATATCTGGGATTTGTTCCTGCGTTCCTTGGTGAGTTATCTTTGTATCTTTCATGGCTCGCACTTCTTGACTCAGATCCCTAGTTTTCATTTATTTTTCCAGGAACTCCCCTAGGGTCACCTGCACCCATATTGTTTCTCTCACAAACGTATCAAGAACGTAAACTGTCACTTGAAACAATCACAGCGGCAAAACCTTGAAATCAGAAGTCGATGATATTTCTTTTATCTTATTACTTCTTTCCCACAATACAATGCTAATTAAGTTTTACAATCCGTTTACTTTGAACGCTTTGAGGTGACGCTATTTAGGAATGTGTCTTTAAGTTAAATAACTTTACTTTACCTTTGCATATTGAAAATTATTTTCATTTGCGAACTTTTGAAACTGACGAGATGTTTTGAAAAGCGTATTCTCTAGCACCTCTAATCACTACTCACACTGAGATATTGTTTAGAAGCTTCTTGATATTAAAATATTTTTTAGCCCGGAAAAAGATTCTCAAACTGTTCTTCTTGTTTTATGTGAAACACCAGAACTGTTGAAGGCCCACCCTAGAGCTCTGTAACATATGGTTATCCGCTTTTACTCACTTCTATCTGGATGTATGGCGGGCCAGAGGCGAAAGGTGTTGGCTGAGATTAGAGAAGAGATGTTGTAGAGAAAGGGAGTGAGAGAGTGTGTGTGTGTGTGTATACATGTATGTCTTTGTGTGGAGGGTTGGAATAGTTTTTGTGGACGCTGGGCTAAAATACACAATGTTAGCAACAGGTTTATCCTGCTGTTTCCCAAAGTCTGCATTTGTGATTATCTTTGTCTGGCTTCTCCGAGGCTGATTGGTGTGAAAGCGAGGAACGAAAAGAGTGTTTGCCTGTTAGTGTGAGAGAAAGAAAGAGAGAGGTGGTAGAGGTAGTTGGACGGGGAAGGAGAGAGAGGGGAAGAACTAGAAAAAGCGATAATTGAGTGGTATTTTAAAGGAGTGGACAGTCGAAGAAAGTGGAAATCAATATCATTTTTCAGTCGACAACCATACTGGGGATGTAAAATTGCGATATATGCGTGTGTTGAGACAACACGCAGTTGAAGGGAAGTGAAAGTGAATAATTATACTCTAAAATGATGATAGTATTCATCCAGTCTCTCCGGCATGAAGACGGTTTGTGGAATAGATGGCTAGATATATGGACAGGATATATCGATAGATAGATAGATAGATAGATAGGTAATTAGAGAGATAAAAAAAATAGGCAAATATGCAGGCGGGTGCATGGGTTAATACATAAAGATATAGGAGGATAGAATTGAACCTGATAGTTATTAGAAAAACAGACAGAAAGATAGATAGATAGATAGATAGATAGGTGGATAGAAAAGTAACTAGATATGTAGAAATATATATATTATATGTAATAAGAAAAAAAAGCTACTAGAAAAATTGGACGCTAGAAAATCGAGGAACAGTTTAACAAGAATTTGGAGCCGTGGCGCCCTTAAAGAGAGGGAAGACTCGATTACGTAATAAAACTGGTAGCTATAGCAAACAATGCCCCGGGTTTACAATGAATTCGATTACTGCGGCTGAGTAATCTAGCCGAAGATTGCAAGCATGGGATAGATTACTCTTCCAAGTTATGGCTGTATAATGTGAAGGTCATGTGGAGAATGATAAGAATCCGCAGAGTAAACTTCAACTATTGAATTTTAATTATGGAAACAAAGAGCTCGTGGTTTTATTCCATGTAAACTGTGTCATGAGCCAAAATCATTCTCTTATGATTAAGAAATTTATGGACCTCTTCATGTCGGTTTGTGTTTTCATGAGCTGTTTCGAATTTACATGTGAATGCTTTTCCCTTATATCAGTGAGAAAAATACGTATTATTCGTGTATCCTTTATGAAGTTCTGGGAACATTTATGGCGTAATTATTATTTAGTAAAGGTTTTAAAAATTTACTGCATCAATAAGATTTCAATATATATATATATATATACATAACTTTTTTTTTTAATATTTTTTCGCTTTAAATTTCCACGATGGCATTAGACGTCCCTGCTCAATCATAATCATATCTTTTATTCTGCATCTCTATCTATCTCTATGTCTCTTCCTTTCTTTACCTGCCTACCTATCTATCTGTCTATCTATCTATTCATCGATACAGTTATATATTTATTTATATCTCTTTCTCTCTTACCGACTCTCCATAACAATGCCACATTCATGGCTGTCAGCGCGTAATTTCTAATCGCTTTATATCTTTTCACCTCCGCTCTTGTTACTCAAGGGAGTCGAAAGACAGCCGTAACATTTCATCCACCTCGCTCTCCTACAAGTTTCATCACCTTGTACAGCGCGTCTGGCATTGCTATTTGCCTCTCATACTCACCGTTTAACCATAGTTCACTCATTTCGAAACCAGCTCTTTTTATGTTTTTTTTTTTCCCTAGCCGAGGTGAAGACGCACTCACAATAGTTAAAAAAGGTCGTCGATTCAGGAATGTCCTCAAATTTTCAAAGCAATCTTTATAATATTTATGCTACATAGAAATGCAGTAATTAAAGGAAAAAAACGTTGAGCTATAGCACAGGGTTCAAATAAAAAGTAGAGTTTAGCCGCCGATGAAGTAACAGCAGTAAAAATCGTGAATCTCACTTTCACTTGACTAAAACAATGTATCTGCGTCAAGGTTTTCAAGGTGCATTTTAATATTTCTTGAAAATTTTCATTCTGGATTCTCTTGGAATTGATATTTGCGGAGAATTTCTTTCAAATAAATTTTTCAATGAAATGTTACCCTTTTTAATTACCTTTACATGTTTCACGTGATTTTTTTTCCTCCTGATGCCCACACTGAATATATTTATGGCCCATCGTCTTTTTTAAGGTGGTCAAATGCTGCTACTTCGTTCAAAGTGAAAAACATCAACAGCGGTGTACAGTCTCTCGGCCTATCTTGATCGGAGCTGTTAGGCCCAGTAATTGGTTCCCACACTTCTGTTTCCAACACGTTACTTTTTTCTCTTTCAAAGTTTATCACATGTACAAGAAGTGCCATTTTGACTGATGTTGAAGGAGAAAATCAATTATTCATGTATGATTATTATTTAGTGATTTTTTTTTTCTAATGGTATGGTCAATTACCAATTTCGGACTTTTTCTTTAAGATTTGCTCAATAAAATGTCCTTATCAACAAGTAATTTTAGATTTTTTTTTCATTCCTTCGAGGAAAAAAAAAGAAAAAAAAATGAAAAAAAAAAAAAAAAACCTTTTTGTTTCTAACATTAAAAATTAAATTTTTGTATTAAAATAGCATATGGCAAGCCATGAAGATGAAAACAGTGAGGAAGATATATATATATATATATATATATATATATATATATATATATATTCAGAGAGAGAGAGAGAGAGAGAGAGGAGAGAGGTTATCAGTGAATATTACAAAGCATTTCCAGAAAATTTGAGGGGAAAAAAAGAAATAGAATGTTATGCAGATGATAGAAGAGCAAAGTCTATATGGACTAACAATGTTTCATAAAAATAATACAATATAAGACCATAGTTTTTTTTTTGAAGTTTTAGAAAAAAATCTTTCTCTTTCAAAAATGTCATGAACATGAATTTAGTATTTAATTTTACATTTTCTTGGACACAGAACGCTTCTAAAGATAGCCTGAAAACAGAGACGATAACTCGAGAACACTGCAATCTAGCCATGTACTCGACCGACAGTAACGACAAGTGCAGGTCCGTTCTTAGAAACAACTCAGAGAGATTTACGTCGTTCGCTGCTTCAGCCCATTCTTTATTTGATTTAATCTTGGTGCTAAAGTGGAGCCGGATATACTTGAGACCACATCCAGGTGGAAGAGAGTTTAGAAAGCGTGTGAGAGAGTCAAACAGTTGACGGAAGATTTCACCACCGGTATCAGACTCCAGTATCGTTACCACGCCAGACCTTTACCTCGGCGGGTCGGCCGGACTTTCTCCACGAGGCCAGTCTTTTGTGTCTCACTGATAAACTTCCACACCAGAAACGAGCGGTGTGGAAAATAATGTGTTCAAACCGTTTGAAATAAATCTCCGTCGCTTGAGTGGACGATGCCACTCTTGGGTCTTTTGTTTCTGGTTGGGGGTTGGCCTTGATGTAAATTTATCACTTGTTTATGGTTTATTTCAAACAGTTTTCCTACATTTTGAGGCTTTGTTTACGGCACTCTTCAGTCCCTACGTATCTATCTTTCCCATAGATTGCTGCCTAGTTTTTGTTCTATTCTTCGCCCTCATCTTTTTATTATTATTATTATTATTATTATTATTATTATTATTATTATTATTATTATTATTATTATTATTATTATTATTATTATTATTATTATTATTATTATTATTATTATTGTTATTATTATTATTATTATTATTATTATTATTATTATTATTATTATTATTATTTGCATCTGCTATTTGCTTCCCTTTGTTTGTATCTTCTTCTAATGTTTATAAACCATGCTTTTTTTTTTTTTCGTTATATTTAACTTCCAAACATGTAGGCTACGCTCATGAAATTTTAAGCTAATTATATTTTCTGCGTGTTCGATACAATTCTGCGTTTCCTCCGTGAGACTCATACATCGTGAAGGTATTGCTCTCAGACATGTCCTAAACTATTCACATCAGATAGGTAAATAATTACTTCTTAATTTTCTTTCCTCCCTTTTCTCTTTTCAAGCGACTTTCCATCAGCCTCCTCTCTCATTTCTCAGTTGATAGAACTATAATGAGATGGACGCCTTTCTTTGACAATGCCTATAAATATTTTCTGCAGCCCCCACACCCATGTGTCACAGGCAATTGTTCGTTATCATTTCTCATCATTAAAAATTACTCGAACCCTTCTGAAACTGTCTTCTTCACTCGTTCATGTGCGGGTTTGGGTTCTTTTTTTTTTCAGGGTTCGCCCATGTTTCCTCCCACACATTCAACAAAAAGTCATTTTTAATTTTCGCTTCTTGAATTTGTAAGTCAGTCGTCATTATAATCAAACATTCCTTCTTCTTTGAACCGATCGTCTACTCCGCGGTTTTTGTAAATGATTTTGGACTGTTTTTCATTTAGTATTTTTTTGTCTGCGCATCTGGTCTAGCCGTTCTGATTTAAATCGATTGGAAGTCTCAAGAGGAATGGCACCTCTTGGCGCTGATTTTGTTTCTGATAGAGGGAGGCAATGGCACCATAGAAATCATTTTTTTAAATATTGAAGCATAATAATAGTCTCACAAGTAAAAACTTTGCAACGCTTCAAAGATAAGGAAGAAGTTAAAGCTGTGTAGTGAAAACATTTTATTTTCATTACTCTCGGGGAAATTTGATGTTTATACTAGCTGTAATAACGGTGGCTAACTTAGATTCTGTGCAACAGAAAGGTCCTTTTTTCACTTTTATCCTTTTCTTTTTTTCCTATACAAAACACTTTCTTTCATTATTTATGAAAATTTAAATTTTGGCAGTTATTTACCAAGCAAAGCTCAACAAATTAATGGTTAGAGACACCGCACTTTTTCTTCCTTTTTTTAAGTGAAAAGGGGGTGTAAAAAGTGATTTCTTTTATTTATAGATGTAACATTAATGAAAAAAAAAATTATCGCAAAAATTGCTGAGTGCCACGACTTTCTTAAAAATAGAATATATTCCAGATGGTCCCTGTCAGTGTAGCAGCCACTCTAAACATTTTTTATTTCATCCGTACGCTATCATGTCGCACGAAAATGGGGCGTCATGAGTAATACAATTTGGATAGCCTGTTTAAAAAAAATGTTTTTTGGGGGTCAGTTTGAATATAAATCTGAATTAGGTTTTTTATTTAGTTTAAAACCTAGTTATCAGGGATTAATTGATTTTTTTTTGTTTATGTGTAAAATAAGTAACATAAAATATGAAAAAAGAAAATTCGAATCGATGTGAGGAGCAAAGATCCATTTTTCTCTGTTGAGCTATTCAGTCATTGTACCGTTTGAAGTTATTCAACGTATCTATCTATCTATCCTCTTCTCTGTCTCTCTGTCTCTGTCTCTGTCTCTCTATCTCTGTCTCTCTCTAAGCATTTTTTCTTTCATCCGTACGCTATCATGTCGCACATTATGGAGAATGAGGCTTTTAAAAAAAAAATCCACAAAAGGAGGAGGTAGAGCTATTTTGAAAGTTCCAGATAAAAATGTATATCAAACAATACTAAACGAAACTAAGCTTTTTAGCAATAATTAATTTAAGCTCTCTTAATTTCAAAATGTGAAATTAAAATAAGAAAAAAGAAAGTAAGATATATTTTTGTTGAGACGAAAATGGGGAGTCATGAGTAATACAATTTAGATAACCTGTTTAAAAAAAATGCTTTTTGGGGGGTCAGTTTGAAAATAAATCTGAAATAGTTTTTTTTTTATTTAGTTTAAAACCTAGTTATCAGGGATGAATTGATTTTTTTTGTTTATGCATAAAATAAGTAACATAAAATATGAAAATAGAAAAAAGAAAATCCGAATCGATGTGAAGAGCAAAGATCTATTTTTCTCTGTTGAGCTATTCAGTCATTGTACCGTTTGAAGTTATTCAACGTATCTATCTATCTATCCTCCTCTCTGTCTCTCTGTCTCTGTCTCTGTCTCTCTGTCTCTCTCTCTCTCTCTCTCTCTCTCTCTCTCTCTCTCTCTCTCTCTCTCTCTCTCTCTCTCTCTCTCTCTCTCTCTCTCTCTTTCTAATTCTTTAATTAATTTTCTCTCTTTTTCCATCCGTACCCCTTTTCTCTATTTGACTCAGATTGTCTCTCTGTTTCATTTTTCTTTTCAATCTTTCCTTCTTATCTCTATGTCTCCATCTCTGTTACTATTTGTCGGTTTGTCTGTCTGTCTGTATATGTTTATATATTATATATATCGACAAATATAATTTATACATATGTATTTTTTACTGACTGTACTTTTATAAATGTATCGATCCATCTTTCTTACTATGTAACTATCAACCGTTCTTTTTTCGTATCAGTTTGCCAATTTTACTTTGATTATTTCTAGATGCTACGAAGATCCTTTGCCTTTGTCTCTTTTTTCATAAAGGCCATTATACCTCTGTTTTTCCGGTACGGATCTGGCATAGCTGTTGAGTGTACCATGTTTAATTAATCACATAATGAATTCTTTGAGCAACTCTCCATGGATAGCTTATTTGAATACTTTCATTTTTTCTTTCCTTAACTGCGTGTCCACTGTTTAAGTATTGAGTCGTGAGCGACACCGAGATACAGAGTTAAATGTTTGAGGAACATGTCAAATTGGAGAAATGGTGTGAGAAACGTATCTCATATTTTTGTGGGACCTCAGGTGTTTGTGCAGGCTGTAAGCCGGCGAAAGTCTAACTTACCAGCCCGATATAAAGGCATGAACACGACGCTAGTGTTGACTCTACTTTCCTAGGGCACTGAATCTACTGGGTAAAAGGTATTAGTTCTAAGCTATATGTAAATAACTCGAATTGATTAAAGGAAAGGTAGATTGTATCAGTTTGTATGTTTTTGAAAAAGAAGGGCCTGTAGGAGCCACGTCTGCATATTTGCACAGGGAGAAGGCAACAAGTTAGCAACAAGGTGATGAGAATGAGCAGAAAAGAGAGAAGGTAAGAGTAGCTGAAGAGCCAGTATAATGGGCATTGGAAAGAAGAAGAATGTGTGTGTGTGTGTATATATGAGACAGAGAGGAGAGATGGAGGGAAATAAGCCGAATGTAACCCAAAAAAAAAAAAAAATCTTTCTTATGATTGCACAAAAAGATCCTTTATTCCCCTCAATCAATGCTCAATGGACTGAGTGAGAAGACTTGTTCCATAGACTAAAGTCACGTCTGACCGCAACCGTACGCTACAACACAACAGGACAGAAAGGTTAAGCTAGCATTATTGTGCCAGTTTCTATAAGCAACCTGTTTCTTTTATGCCCCAAGACCGCCTTCTTTACAATGTCTGAGGCTACTTACCCAACCTGTCATGATCTGTCAGAACAAAGAAAACATTCCAAACCCTAACGGATTCGAATAATAAAAAACTCGGGCCTAGTACCCGGTTACTGATATTTTACAAATGACTTGTTCTTGAAAATTATTACAATTTGAAAACTCCTTGCATTCCAGGGTGCCAATCTAGAATTAAATAAACTCTATTTTCTAACTATTATTATTTTTTTTTAAGATTCATCAGTAAATGTTGTCAAAGCTTTGAAAAAGCTTTAAAATGGCTCTATTTTTTTAGTTTTGAGATTTCTAACTGCTTGAAGCTCTGCATAGTTTTGCTTGCGTGTGTTCTATCTAGTTGGAACGCCATGAGAACCATATTTATTTTTTTGTGTGTGTGCAAATTCTGATCACGTATTTGTTAGTTATTTGACGCGTGCAGATTTATGGTGAGAGGAAGGTTACTGTAGTCTGATATTTTAGCTTACTCATTAAAGCATGCACCAAAAAAAAAAAAAAAAAAAAAAAAAAAAAAAAAAAAAAGATATAAAGGAAGAATGCGGGATACATTGTCCATTTAGATCAATGTTTACATCAGCAAGATTGTGACTTAATTTCTTTGTTTTTCGAAACGTAATGATTCATTTTTTTTTTTTTTTTGTTTTATTTTTTCCTCGATCTTTCCTGATCGATCCGAAGGCGATACATCATTGCCCTAGTTCTGGCTCAGTAGGCTGCCAGAAAGCACAGACCCAGAAGCGCTAGGTCTCATAAGCTTTAAAAGGAATCTTCCACCATTTGTCTACAAGGGTTTTGGTTCGTTAAAAATCTTTTGTCATATAACTCGCTTTCATGACTTTGCCCAATCCGAGTACAGTCATAGTGGGAACCGAGAAGTACTATCAGTACATTCTGTAACATTTCGACCTAAATCGTTCTATAGACATGGGTTATGCAAACTGAACAGGTTTTGGTTATGGAGACATTGGAGAAAAAGATTGCTTTATTTGAGAGTGTTCAACGAGGCAAAATATTTTTGTGCTTTAAACAATGAACCTCACTGTTAATGCTTGTCATGAATATTGTATGATTTTTCTCATTAGAAAGTTAGGTCTGGCACAGTACGATCTGATTCCGTGTTTTCCTCAGCACTGCAACAAAAAGATCTTTTTCTGATGCAAAAGTTATAGCTATAATCTGAAGGACAAGCTTTCTGACTTGCTATTAATCAATTAATCATCGCGATCTACAACTGTAAGCGTGGTTTTTAATAAAGTATATGTCAATAAGATCGCCCTTCAAGATAACCTGGATTTGGTTGCAATTAAAGTGTCAATTTAAACCATCCATTTAATAGGGCTCACGGGACTCATTGTAGAAGAACTCTCAGCTTTAGTTAAGATCTTAGATCGATGTTCATCGCCGACTTGGCGGACGTAAAAAGATCAAGAATTTTAGACAGTAAAGAAATTTAGAATTTAGGTGCTTTTTATGTATGTGTATGCGTGTTTGTGAACAGAGTTGAACTGCTCCGCACAATATATTTCCTGCACTAATATTTTCTTCAGAATCACAATTCTGATGCTAGAGTATAGGGGTAGAACCAGAACGGGTGAGATGCGCAAGGCGTTTCTGGAATCTCCTGAGTCTCTGCTTTGTCTTGGTCTCGGCAGTCCTACCTGAAACAGCATCCCCATCTCGGGTTGCGTTTCTAACGCTATGGTGTATGGAATATGTTAGGCTTGACAGGCTACAGTAGACCAGAGATTAACCTTTGCCGGAAAGATGTCACACAGCCGACAGCTCCTCCTAGGGTGCCATCGATCTGACAGGAAGGGGGAACAAATCTGTCAGGGATTGATCCACTCTATTAAAATGCTCTTACCGCGTGCGCTAGTTTTACAAACCGCTTCACGGCGCATGAATTGTGAGCCGGAAGGAAACGATCAAGCCACTGGGTAGTAACCTACCTACATAGTTCACTATGATGACAGATGAAAAATTCGTTTTGTTTGTAAACAGTAGAGATTGCAAGCTGGATCTCATTACATGAGATAGACACCAGTGGAAAAAGTACGTGAAAGATCATTATTATGACGTTACGTTATATATCTGGTCCTCTGAGTGATGTAGCGTCGGTCATTCATAGGCGCCTTGTCCCGTAAAAGTTTATTATAATTATAATAGTTTTATATTATTCTTTCAGCCATTTAAGTCGACTATCATGTCTTGCTGATCGCAGTCTTTTGGTCCCAAGAAAAAGAGTCATGATGTGGAATTCATATGGGTGTATTGTAGTGTTTTGAGAGCAATATTATCAAAGATATCACCCATAAGCAATCGGCGAATAAGCAAAAAAGGCTTGATGATATCAGAGAGGTGAATCTACCCTCTCTGGTAATATTCATGGGCATTTAAGCCCTTAAGATTGGCAATTACATTAGATGGATATATCTAGGTAACAAAGTCTGGGGAAGCCTGCACTAGCCTATCACGATTATTAAGGTGTAATGAAAATAGAAATGTACGATTCATTCGCCTTTGTCTTTTCTCAAGTTGGCAGTATTAATTTTCCTCCATGAAAATGAGAATTAGATATGAATCTAAAGGAAAAGAATGTGCCTCCATGTGGCTCATTCATGGTATATCAATTAAAAGCGGCTTCTAGTTTCATTAATATAAAAACGTGCAGAATTTCATATTTCGTTTCGTTTTGTTTTGTTGTTTTTTTTTGTTTTGTTTTTTTGTTTTTTTGTTTGTTTTTTTTTTGTTCTTTTTTTCTATTCCAAGTGTCATTTCTACGGCATTGTGTGTAAAATCGCTTAACAGGCTGAATGTTGCGCTAAGAAAGGTGCCACTTCGTAACTATGTTTTCGAGCAAAACACGCACGGTTGAATCAGTGGCTGAGACACTAGTGATGGATAAACAATTACACTGGAATATTTTGATTGGAATGATAGAGACATTCCTGCAAAGCTAAAAGTTGCAGGAACGTGAAGACAAGTTCTTTCGACACCAGTCCTCACCTAATTTTTGTTTAGTTAAGCTGCTGGCTGTAAGTGTTTCTCTACGTTTTTGCTTTAGGCAAGCAGTTGTAAGTTATAATTATGATGAAGTGTCCGTTGTCCCTGCTGCTATTTTCTCTATTTTCTTTCCTTGCTCTCAGTTTCTTTCTCTCTATCTATCTGTCTTAACCTCTTTAAGGTTTATTCTTTCTCTCACACAAAATATACACAATATTAATGCATCTTTCTCTTTCTCTGTCTCTCTCACACACACATACACACTCACACGCACACAGACTCACATAGACAAAAATAAACACAGTATAAATTCATTTTCATTCAAAAAAGTGTACATTTTCTGTCTTTTCTTTTCAGCGTCCTCAAATAGCGTAATATACAATTAATGTTAAAAGAATATTATTTTCCTCTATTCATCGACATTCTTTGGATCTTTCCCCTCCGCCTCCCGTACACCCAATCCTTACCCCAGCACACAAACTATTTCCACCTCAAATGCTCCGATTTTGACATAGATCCATACTTCTTGGCCGAGAACAGCTACTGGTTCAGTTTTCCTTCACCTGGGTCACATCTCTTTCATCCGATCCATCGTAAAACAATGAAGAAAGTCAATAAATTACTCTGAAATCCGGCGACCTGTCTTCACCTCTCCGGCGCTCGTTGTGTATGCGTCTGAGTCTCCAGTAAAGGGAATCACTATTTAAGTATTACTTTTAGTGAACCATAGGACAAACCCAGAATGTCTTTGCTTTCGTCGCCTCGTGCTTTCTGTCTGATGCCTTCGCCAAAAGTAACTGTAGTAGATCGACTGTAATGACAAGGAGAGAATAATAATATTATCAGTTGTGCAAGCATAAATCCGAAGCTTCTCACCTGTTTAACACTCATCAGAACTGTTGAAGGTTTCTTGGGATTTCTCTCATTCCAGCTGACTCTAACAGGTCGTTCTGTTTGACAGAACAATGGTGGCTTCACATTCAACAGGCACAACACTCCCAAATGATGATTTATAAAATGCGTGGCAAAATTATAACATTCTCCCGATTCATTAGACAAACGTGTTTTTATCAATCTTTCTGTTTATCAATTTCTATCAATCAACTAAATATCGATTCTTATCTATCGATGAAAATATCGGTCTTTTTGAATTGTTCTCGTCTTAATTTTAAAAAATCCCTCTCTTCTCAGGAATTGTCATTGTGTTCTCATCCCAAAATTACTACTCCTGTCTTTCCTAGATCTTTAAATGATATAAAGCTGCTCACCAGTTTGATTCCTTTTCCATACCCTCCTACCAAGCTTACTTACGTACCTGATTGTATATGTTCATACTTTTTTAAGTCCATACAACTTAAGTCTGTGAAAATGATTCACTAAGCCGTAAGTCTTACGTCTCTGTCAGAGTAGCGATCCGACAAACGGATTGTTCGAGAATGGAACATCTTTCTTCATGCCTGCCAGTGTCAGCCTGATGTTATCATGACAACGTCAAACTAACTTCCTCGTATTTCGCACCACAATGCTCTTTTAATGCTGTCAGGTATTCATCCATCAACCCAAGATTTTTCCGTAGTTTATCCGTTGCGCCTGTGCTCTGTAGATTTCACATTTTTTTTTGTAAAATTTTTTGCGTGTGTGTTTTCATTTCACCTGAGCATAGAAGGCATTTAAAATTTGGATAAAACTCTTTGCAATGTAGGAGGATTTCAGTTTACTTAAATCCGATATGCATTAGGGTTTTAGTTTCATCAAAGATTCTAAGATGCTATTATTGGGACAGTAGAAACAAGTTTAAACGAATTATTTACCGAAATTATGCACGGATCTGTGGAATGTCTTTGGATTCAACGTTTCCTCAGTTTAGTCTACAATAACACTTTTAAGTTATTCATCAAGTAAGGTGCCCAATGTTCATATGCGAGAAACCTTTTTTTTATACTTAATCTGATTCATTACAAAGAAGTATAAGTTCTATATAAAAAAAAATAAATGAAACAGTTCATTTTTTTTATTAAATTTTGGTGAAACCGACTTTTCTCTGTCAGTCTTCATGTTTGCTCGTTTGTCTATGTTTGTAGATTATGTCTGTTTCCCTGACTATCAACCTGTCTCTGTCTTCATCTTTGTTTATGTTGCTGTTTGTATGTGCCTCTCTCACAGCCATTTTCTGTAAGTGAAAAATGTATCATGCCCTGTATCATATTTTCGAGAACTCTCAGGTTCAGCGTGCCTGGAGAATAAGCAGGAGATGGAGGAAAGATTGCAGCTCATACGACGGGCTGTGTGTGTCAAATGAAAATACTCAACACAACACACCGTTCAGATAAATCATTTGCCAATAATTTTTTAGAGTGTTTCTGCATTTTGTTTTTTTATCCTTTTCTTTTTTTTAATTGTCTTTCCTATGTTCATATTCGTTTCAAATCCCTTGCTGAGTGTTTCTTTACAGAGCTGATCCAACTCATCCCATGCCTCCTTCTGTTTTCTAAAGAGAACAACGGCGCGCATTGTGTGATATCATGTGTTTGTTGATAATCTCAGATAAAGTGTCTATCAGGGGGTCGATGGGTGTGTACAGGTCTCAACTTAGTCATTCTTGTGTGGGAATGAAAGTTACTAGCGGCTTCTTAGCATTTCAATTAAAACTCTTGTGTGAACTGAACAAGAAAGAAGTGGAACAACGTGTTTGCTGTTTTGTTTTTTGTTTTTTTGGTGTTTTTTTTTTGTTGTTTTGTTTTGTTTTGTTTTTTATTATTTGCAAAATAATTTGAAAAAAAGGACCACATTAAAAATATTGTAGCAACTGTGACTGTCTATGATATTTTTTTTATTAATCAAAATCTTTGATTTAAAGAATTTCCCCAATGAATTGTTTAGTTAGCCTTTAACGTTGCGAGAGAAACAAATTATTCTTAAATTAAAATGATTTCTTCAGTTAAAATGGGTATTTAACTGTACATCACTCTTATGTAATTACGAGGCACAAAAATTTAAACGGATAGAGATTTTTCATTTGTGTCAAATTAGATTCTTCCCTTCGCATTTCTATTTTCTACTAAAATTCAGAGGAATCCTGCCAAAATGTTGAATGAGCAGAGCAGTTTTCATCAATAAGATGATATTCATAGTCAAACAGAATGAAGAGGCAAAGTTTGGTCACACCTGTAACCATGCAGACTTGTTTTTGTTTGAGAGAGAATGTATTGTTTTTACCCACATAGTGTAGGTATCGGTCTCCATCTCTATCTCAACATAAACGAGAGAAAGTATTTTAATAATCAGCTTCTAGTGCTACCAATCAACTTTACGAGAAAATATACACGTAGTTTTTTTTTTTCCAATGCTACTGATCATCTTATTAATTTGGAAATAGGAAAAATAAAACGACAAACCCATTTTTCCATCTCTTACCTAAGTATGATTTACCGTATGAAAGCTATGGGTAGTGTAAAAACGATAACCTGGCCAGCTTTCAAAAGTGCGGAAATCAGATTGGGTCTATCTTGACATTCAGGCGCACGCAAGGTTCAACAACTCAATTAATTGCTCCGTCTGCACATTTCTAAATAATTGTGGGGGTTTCCGGCTATTCTCTAAAGAGAGAACATAAGATAAATAGACCTAATAAAAATTGTTGCTTCTTTTCCCTATCACCATGTAAAAAAATATAGCTGTGGAGTGTAAATGTTTAAAGTCTGTTTTTTAGTTCTTTTCTAAAAACTAACTTTTACTCAATGAACTGAATATTATTTCATAGTAAACTGAGAGATATCTTTCATCGGGATGCGTAAAAGTCATTGAGATAATGGCAAATATATATGAGCTGCATGAAGTACAGAGAATGAGCTTCACAGATAAATAGACAGTATATAAAGACAATCGGGTAGGCTTATAAAAAATAAGTAAGAGATGGAAGGCTACCAGTATGAGTTTGAAACTGACACAGAGATAAATTAAAACGAAGCAAGTGTCAAACAGTCAGGCAGATGACAGAGTCAGACGGAGAGATATAAGACAATCATGCATTCCCAGGCAGACACACCGACAGTGGGCGAAGATAAGAGAAAGTTGGAAGAGAACAGAACATATACAAAATTAATAGAAACAAAGAACATGCATTCATGAAAGTCATGAAGGCTAGACTGTATAAAGGGCGTAGATTTTCTCTGGTCTAGCCAAAAATTTTGTTGCGGAAAACGATGCTAATTTCTAAACTAAAGTGAACGTGGATCAAGGAAGAAAAGATGTAGACATAAATTTTGATCTGATTTAATCACATAGAGACAAACAAACCCAAGTTAGCCGAGCCTTTGACATTTAGGCACTGATCGCTCGATGTTTAGTGACGACCAGGCCACAATATCCTTTGAAGCTTTTACAGGGCTAAAGAAAGATGCGGAAACTTTTTTCCAATGTTAAAGAAATATCTTGTGCGAACTCTCTCTCTCTCTCTCTCTCTCTCTCTCTCTCTCTCTCTCTCTCTCTCTCTCTCTCTCTCTCTCTCTCTCTCTCTCTCTCTCTCTCTCTCTCCCTCTCTCTCTCTCTCTCTAAATATATATATATATATGTGTGTGTGTGTGTGTGTGTGTGTGTGTATACTCTTTCTTTTCTATTTTTCTTTCTCTCTTTTTTTTTCGGAACTTCTTCACTAGCAACGACTTTTGACCTCTATTATTTGAACATCTTTTCCACAGGCGTCTTTCTCCCGATGTGACATCTATTAACTCACATTATATTTTTGAAGTGGTGCCATAGGATCCGCTCTGGGTAGGCGCCAAGGAAGAATTAACTCTTGCTGGCCTTTCCTTCCTCTCTCAAGGTCTTTCGTTTTTGGTTTTGTTTCGTTTTTATTTTTTGGTTTTGTTAATCGTTTCTTCATCTCCTTCCGCCCTTCAATACCCCCACTCCCCTCCCCAATTAAAAAAGTAATAATCAAAAGCACACTTTCCGTTTCCTTATCATGCTGTATCTCCTTTTTGGTTCTTGAAAGTCTTCTTAATTGAATCCAACTTTCCTCTCTCTCTCTCTCTCTCTCTCTCTCTCTCTCTCTCTCTCTCTCTCTCTCTCTCTCTCTCTCTCTCTCTCTCTCTCTCTCTCTCTCTCTCTCTCTCTCTCTCTTACTTACCCTTGATCTTTGCAGTTGAAGACTGCTGCTTTATCTGACTCTATTTTTGTTGCTTTTGAAGTATGTTTACAGCATGTCTAATCTCAAGATGTTCAGACTTAATTTAGTGAGCAATTGTTTCCGGTTTTGCAAGATTTCCTTCTCTACCATGTTCAATCTGAATTGGCTGCATTTATCATTAATGGTATTGAGGGAGTGGTAATCGCCTTTGGAGTGGTATTTCTAATAAAATAAACAGAAGAATGTTTGTAGCTAAAGAAGTCTGACCTGACAGTGACTGGTTTAGTTAATTCCTAATCTCGGGACTTCGAATGCTCTCCGTGGCAGTCTCTGCTCATTAAAAACGTATACAAATAGGTATAATTTTACTCATATTTTTTTAGCTTAAAGTAAGGCAAGTTAAGAAGGAAGGAATCGTTGACAGTTCTAAATTATGTTTATACAGTTATAATTTTATGGTAAAAAATTTAAGACAATTTATCTCATCTTTGGTGTATTTTTCATTCTTTTTTTTTACTTTCTTGTCTTCATCTTGTCAAGATAGCACTTAATAATTTGTCTTAAAATCTAGATAATAAGGAAGATATTTAATAATAATAGAAATACGCCAATGTCTCAGCCACTGCATCATATTCAGGAAATCAGACTACTTTTCTTTTAAAAAGCTCAGATGCTAATGTCTTTATAAGTCACACATAATTATTCTCGTTTAATGTATCGATAGGATACGGTAGTCATTTTTCAGAACACGTACTTTTTTCACTACTGGAAAACTCACGAAAGAGCTAATGCGAGACGAAAGCAGATCAATCTCTTCAAGCTAGGGAAGACTATAGGTGCCCAGGTTAGAGCAGTTAAGATACGCTTCGTCACATTTCATTTGGAGCGTGAGTTATTCTGAAACTCGCAACTGCATTCATTTTAGAATCAATCCACTTCAACGGATATTGCATATTTTATGACAATCGGGCTGACACGTCTTTAGAAAATTTCGGTGTTTTCTTTTCATTTTATATAGCTCGTAGATATGATAGCAGATGAAATTCTTAATACATGTAGTATGCAAAACGGGCCTTCCTTTAATCTTATTTTTTTTAATCATTTTGTTGTCATTAAGTTCTAACAGAAAACTTTGTAAAAAATGACATTACTGTTTGCCTTTCTTGACACTACCTTTTCTAGCCTATTTCGGTTTTGCAATATTAATTGTGCAATCTTAATTAAAATGTCATGTGAGATTAATATCTCTTTCAATTAACATGAGGCTGTTCTTATTTCTTTCTTTCTTTCTTTCTTTCTTTCTTTCTCGATCTATCATCTATCTCTCTTTCGATCTCTATTTCTCACAAACACGATGTGCTTCTTTGTCGGACACTCTATCGATCTGTTTAGCTATCTTTCTGTCTATCTGTCTATCTTTATATCTATATCTATCTATCTTAAAGTGCATCCTACAGTTGATCAAATTGATTTTTTAGACCATCCAGAAGCTAGAAAAATCAATATCCATCGGTTTTTTTTTAACTTTGAATCACAACCGAGTCGAACTTAAGCAACAGAGAATACAATGTTGCTTCGGTCAGTAAGATGTATTACTCTCTTTGTGAACAGTTTCGAAAAGAAATAAGACGGCTATAGTACACAGTACAAGACTAAAGTTTAACAATCAATTAACTTCATCTGTCTGAGTCTGTATGTTGCACGATTGCTCAGACCGTGATTTACGACGCCTTCACTCTATCATGTCCGAGCAGCAACAAGACGAAGCGCCCGATCTCCATCATGGATCATTTGAATTTAGATCTACAGTAACTGTTCTTGGCAGATTTAGCAAAGTACAAACTTAAAATAAGACAAAAATACACAATCACGCACCGTTTTACATTACTTGCATATGCCAGATGAAATTTTCCTTTATAAAAACGATTATGACAGATCATCTAGGTTTTTCAGTTCCTTTAACTACATTCAGGGTGTGTGTTGGAGTTGTCTGATTCCCTCCTGTGTTTCCTTAATTGTCTGTCCCTGGGTGTGTGTTGGAGTTGTCTGATTCCCTCCTGTGTTTCCTTAATTGTCTGTCCCTTAAAGCATCTGGTCAATGTTAGAAATGAGTCATCTTTTACGATAATTGTTTTTCAATTGTCGCATAGCCGTGATTCAGTTAAAACTGATAGCAGTTTTTCGTGCTGGTAAACAAACCCCAGAAAGCAAACATGCTAGGTTTATTTTCTGGTGTTCAGCTTTTTTTTATTGCCTTGTTCTTTTGTTCTTGTTGTTGTAAGCTCACCAATCGGTTTTATATGTTAATTTGTGTGTGTGTGTGTGTGTGTGTAGTTTGTACTGTTTTGTTTTTGTTCTTTTACTTAGTTATGGTTTTTTTTTATTTCCAACAGCCAAAGAGCAAAACGAATCTAAAACCACTATCTTACTGAAATTACGAGGAACAAAAAAATGTGTAAAATTCTGAGGTTCATTCACCCAAGAGAAAGTGTTTTAAATGATCCTCATCATTTAACAAGGTTGCTCACAGATTCAAAATATGATTTACTCCTTTAATCAATTTCGCAAAGTAGACTTTGAGTGTAGCAAGTCTTTCTCCCTATCTCACTGCCTGCCTTTTACCCAAATTCTCTGTCTCTGTCTCTGACTTTGTGTGTGTCTGCATCTCTCTCTCTCTCTCTCTCTCTCTCTCTCTCTCTCTCTCTCTCTCTCTCTCTCTCTCTCTCTCTCTCTCTCTCTCTCTCTCTCTCTCTCTCTCTCTTTCCTTCTCTATTTTTCTCTCTCTCAAACACACAGGGTGACAGCATATTTATCTGTCTTAGATCGGCGGTCATACCGCAGTGTGCCCAAGAACATTATACATCATCAATATCGTGCTCTCTATCTATGATCTATGTATTTATCAATCTTTTTTGTGTGTTTAACTATTCAGGAATTATTGAAAATCACATTTTGGTGCAGGTTGACCAATTAAAGCCAGTGCCTTGCAATAATATTGTTCGACTTGAAAGGTTAGGAAGGACAACTGTATGACAAGTGTTTCTGATGTGTAAGACAGCATCTCGGCGGACTCAGCCCCCCTGTCTCGCCCTATCTTCTCAGATTGCTCAACCTGGCGTTGGTTTTTGCTTACAGCGCGCACATTACAGTTGTCAGAGACTTAGTATATACCATGACGCTCTTTAGGAAACCTGACATGTTGAGTTTCTTTCAGTCTCGCCAAACATCAGCTGGAAGAGCAATGAGCAGATAAATATGAGAGGAGGAAGAATTCATTTTCATTAAGTATAAGGGTGTCGGTGATAATTGCTAGCGATGACGGTGATAGGATGAAAAATTATAATCATAAGATATGATAAAGATAGTGGCAGTGATAACGATGATGGTGATGATGGTGGTAGTGGTTGTGGTAATGATTGCGGCGAGAAAGTTGATTGTAAAATGCTGATAATATTCAGGATGGTAATCGACATACTTGAATGTTCTGTTATAGTTAATGAAAATCGAAACTAGGTAAAAACGGAGGAAATCTTTCAATAATTATGATACGGCATCTCTGTGCCGAGAACTAAAAGGTTTTTTAAGAGAGACCAAAGTTTACCATCCTAGTCTGCCAATATTATTTATTACAATACTTTATTTTCAAGGGATATGGTGTAATTAGCCAGTCAGCGCCACAGAATTTTTCATTATATATTTCAGAAGAGAGCGAGAGAGAGAGAGAGAGAGAGAGAGAGAGAGAGAGAGAGAGAGAGAGAGAGAGAGAGAGAGAGAGAGAGAGAGAGAGAGAGAGAGAGAGCTAGAGCGTGTGTTTATCAATGTCAGCCAGAAGTAAGAAAAACATGAAAACACGTAGAAATGAGAGGTAAAAAATAGAAAAGAAAATTCAATAGCGATAGGCTTGGGTGCAATAGGAGTATGGGAAAATCTGAGTTTGAGCTTACTACTTGTGAGACGAAAGGAAATAAAGCCAGGCTCTTGTGAATGCCCTGTGCGTGTATACGAGTGGCTAATGAGACTCTTCAAGTTAATGGCTATAGTCTTCCAGTCGCCGTTCTGTCTTATTTTACCTTTGTGTTGTTTAAGGTAGCACTTTAAATCTCTCTTGACATTGCTATAAAACTGTACATAAAATACCTTTAAGGATCGTTACCCTTAAACAACAAAATGCAATTACCACTCATGAGCTACACAGCACACTCGGTAACTTACAAAAGAAGCAACTTATTTCAATGTGTTTCTTTTTGAAATTACTATAACAAAATCTCGAGTTGTGGATGATAAAACCTACAAAATGGTATTATGCAAAACTATGTTATGTTCTTATGTTATTATGTATTTGAAAGACGGAGTTCGCTTTATAGCTCAAGATTTCTACCATGCAAACTATATTTTTCCCTGTTTGCCTGTCTATCTTTCTCATTAACAGTCCAGATCATTCTGTCCTGTCTGTCTAATTATCTAAGTGTCTGTCTGCCTCCCTATGTCTATTTCTCTCTCTATGTATCTTTGTTTTTCATGCCATCTCTTATTTTACTCCCGATCAGGTTACTTTGTCTTCGTTCTATGTGTAACTCTCCATGTACTGACTGTCCTTAGTGAAAGTAACTGACAGAAAGAAACGTGGCTGCGGTTAGTATTCACGTTTGAAATCTATTTGAGATAGCAATATTATTTTTTATGAAACCACTTTTTGATTTGCCAATACTGGTAGTCTTTGTCTCAGTTCTCTAAGTAGAAGTGCTTGGATTTGGACGAACTATCTTGCTTTTGATCTATCATTATCAAAGATTTTCAATAATATGTATTTTTTCCCTTGCTTTTCGAAGTTTAAGGCTTATGGATCTACAAGCGTAGCTTATAAAAGGGAACGATAACAATGTGCTGTAGAGCAATTTAAAAAGAAAGATTTTTGACACTGGTGTACTTAACCTAGGATAAACATAGCGGTTTTTTGCCTCTGCCTTGTTCTGATAACCTGTGTTTACGTTTAATTTCCCGCACTTCTGGAAAGGTTGCTCTTCGTCTTTGCCTTAAAATTAGTCCGTTAGTTTCACATATTGGTTCTAGCTTCTTTTTGAGATAATTAGAAGCACGTTGGAGCCGCGGGTTTGTCCCAAGAAGCAAAATGAATCTCTTGGAGTAAAGGTAATGAGCTGGGCTCATGTTGTAGATATACTGTACCTTCCGTCCCCGTATTTCTGTCATAGTCTGTTCCTGCGCCTGTACAATAATATTTCACTTTATATTTTTGATAAAAGGACTGTGTGTACTTTTTTTCATTCCTCCAACATTAAAGTTTTTTTTTTTAAATCTCTGTGATCGTTAAATTTTTTTTATAATTTTTTTTAATATAAGCACTTTTATAATTTCTCTCTCTCTCTCTCTCTCTCTCTCTCTCTCTCTCTCTCTCTCTCTCTCTCTCTCTCTCTCTCTCTCTCTCTCTCTCTCTCTCTCTCTCTCTCTCCAGCTGCTTATTTGTATATAAAAAGATATGCAAAGCGCACTGAATGTCATTCCCGGGTTAAGTTTGGGTAACTATTTCTTATTTTATTTTAGTCTAATCGCTATAGCAGCTTGCGCAAGTTTAAATGCTAAAGCTCTCTTGCTTTCTCAAAGGAGACTGAGGCGGAAGTGAAAATTCCTCAGGAAAAAAAAACAACAAAATTATATATTAACTAAATTTTACTGACTAAAAATGATATTATATTTTTAATTTCGTATGTCTGTTTGATTGGTTTTGGGTTCGCTTCGATTGTTTGTTTGTTTGTTTTGATGTATTTGTTTGTTTTTAAATCCTTTAAAAAAAAAACCCGCAGTTCTTTGTGTCAGAACACAGGACTAGCACAGAATAAATGTCTCTCCTGAAGATTAATTTTTCTCCTTAATTCTTTTTTTATTATTATTTCTGATTTTTAACACTGCTCTTTTTATTAATGTCGTAGTCATTGCCTTTGTTTACGATATTATTGCTGTTCTTTTTATCGGTGATTTTAATTTTAGTTGGTAATGTAACGCCTTGCCACACAAAAAAATGAGTTTGATATACTTTTTTCTTTCGTCTTCCAGAAGCAATGCATCCATCACGTGGGACAGGTCCAACAATTTACATGACTTTATCAACGCTTGGTCTTGTTGGTGAGTATCACTCAAAGTTGCGTTGCAATTTTACATTTAACTTGTATCCACTTTTTTTTTTTTTTTTTGTCTGGTCAGGCAAATAATCATTACTAAAAGACAACAACAGCAACAACACTTTTGTTTTGAAACTAAATCATCTCTGCCATTCTTTGTCTTTTGATGGTGTCTCACAGCCAGAATAAAGGATTTTCGTACTTTTTGAGCCTCTATGGGTGGCTCGTATCAGTGTGTTTCCGTTTTTCTTTTTATTTCAGGGAAGCGCGTGTTGCTTTTAGAGTGACATGCTTTCTCTACTTGTATTTGTTTTGTCTCCTCACATGTCTGATTAAATTCGTTACTTATCTTTTTCTGTCCTGGCATCCAGTTAATCCCATACCATTAAGGCAAGAGTTTCACGGTGAAAATTATTACTTTATTTTAAATTTCATCTAATTATTTTATTATTTTCATGGGCCACATTACTTTTATCAGTCTGCTTGTCTCCTTTACCAGTCTGTCTATCTCTGTATCTGTCTCTCCCATTCTCTCTCTCTCTCACTATCTATCTATTGCAGCCTCTGTGTCTCCCCCCCCCCCCCCCATTTCTTTGTTTTTCTCTCCTTTTCCTCTCCTTAGTTGCTTTGCTCTCGCCGTGATTTCCTCTGTCAGACACCTCTCTGCTTACTTTTCTTTCTCTTACTATTATTATCATTTTATTATTGTTATTTTATCTTGTTTTTGTATTTATTCCAACTAAATATTCTTCTTCTTCTTCTTCTTCTTCTTCTTCTTCTTCTTCTTCTTCTTCTTCTTCTTCTTCTTCTTCTTCTTCTTCTTCTTCTTCTTCTTCTTCTTCTTCTTCTTCTTTTATGTATTATTATTATTTTTTTTGCTACATTTCTGTATTTTTTTCCCATAGCTTTCTGTCTTTATCAACGTTAAAAATAATGACACGATACCTACTTACTCTTTTCCAAAGAAAAAGGTAGATTTCGAATATTGTTGTTGTAAACCACTGATGAGCTCGATAGCCCACATGTTGCCGTCGTTTTGGGGCTCGATATTAGCAAGACGCCTTTATGTAAATACCCGATCCCCTCAGCTTCAGCCAAGTAATGGATGGAGGCGGCGGTATGGCCGTCTGGACATTATTATTTAGAGATTTACCCTGTGATCTGAGCTGGTCCGCGGGGAGAAGCAATGCAGGTGGATTCAAGGAGAGAGAGAGAGAGAGAGAGAGAGAGAGAGAGAGAGAGAGAGAGAGAGAGAGAGAGAGAGAGAGAGAGAGAGAGAGAGAGAGAGAGAGAGAGAGAGAGAGAGGAATGGACCCAGAGCTCAGATTAACAGAACAAATGTAGTTCTTATTTCATTTTTAAACAAACAAGTGAGACGATTTTTTTAAAGAAATAAGACGTTGTTATGAGCCAAAAGTTATGATATTCGAAAGAAATTTTAAAAAATGTATGACATAATTATATTAGAATTTTGTTTACCGGTGATTTTCTTTTTTATTTTATTTTGTTAAATTCTTTGTTTATTTTTTGGCGGAGGGGAGAGAGGTTGTACCAAGACAAAGGAAGCGCAATCACTCATTTTACAAAGCCTCGTATTAGTTGGACCAATGGTAAAACTTAAATGTTCAGAGAACATTAATGTTTAAAGATTTATCTGAAGGTTACAAACTTAGAAATGGCAATTGGGATAACAATAACTCAGTTGTTATTTACGCTAATGTGCTAACATTGTTACAGAAACGCGATACAAATAGTGGTTTAATGCATCGCTCTTTTCGTAACTTTCAGCCCCAAGCAAAAATTAATGCAAGTCGAGATATGGATAAAACGTTGTTTAAACAAAAAAAAAAAAAAAAAAAGAGGAAAATGCAGCCAAATCCATCTGTTTTAAAATGAAAAAAAAAATTGAAATTTCTCAGAAAACTAACGCTCCGCTTAGACAGTGTATCGATTAATAAATAATTACCGAAAGCTACCAATCTCCACCTTCAGCTGTGCCCCTTGATTGCCATGTGGATATTATGTTCCTGGGCGAAAATTATCAGTAGTATATGAAACAATTTTATGTTATATTTTCCATAAATTACTGTTATTTCGTATTCTGGTTTGTATAGAACCGGTCGAGTTTGAACTCTGCGAGCAAGCGGTCTCCTACTATCAGCCAAAAAATTTATTTCAATAACAAATTTATGGCCAGAAATATTTTCTTATGATTTCAGTGTAAAACAGCAACTCAGATAATGGTCTTAATTTTTTCTTATTTATTATTGGTCACAGTCGTTCTTTCTTCGTCCTTGAAGAGTGAAAAGATTGTGTTGCAGGTGAACTGAAAGCGGTTATTTCTTCTTATGGACCGCAATACAGAACAGTTTGACAGTTTTATAAGTGAGCCTAGCTGACCTTTGCAGAAATTAATCCGCTATGAGATTTGAGTGAACAGGATAATTATTACCAGAACATTGGTCGAAACGTCCAGCCCCAGGACTGACCTTTAAAGGTCCCTCTCTACTTCATAGACAGGTAGATTGGCCCAGAAATACCAACATAGACAAAGCAAGGTGGCAGGTACACGACTGGCCATGGTCGATTTTCTCTACAAAAGCTTTGTTGTGCGCGTAAAAAGCTCGGAAATAGCCCTCGTGTGTGAAACAGTTTTTCTGCTAGCTTTTGGCTTTCTTTCACTAGTTTCCCTGGCGCGGAGAAATAAACATACACAGGGCGAGGAGCGGCGGCTACAGATCTAGTGCTGTGTCCTACTACAGCATGTAGCGACGGTGCCGAATGTGTTTATTGTAAAAGAAAAAGACGAGCGTTGTACTGAAAAGGTCAGAGATGGTAAAATTCCAGCCGTTTCGGCGGCAGCCGCCTAAACAAGAACGCGCGTTCAGTCAGAGGAGATAGTCGCAGTTTAGGCTCCTCAGCCTGCATTAACCTGACGTGTTTTGTTGCGCCGTTATGAGGAGTCAGATAGCTCAGCACATAGAGCATTGGCCTGACAATATGAGGGACCGGGTTGGATTCCTAAGCCAACTGGTGGTGGGGTTCCATCTTATCGAATTAGCTCTATCCTTGATTTGACGGGAACCCTCTTTCTCCGCATGTGGGTCTTCGAAAAATGGGTGAATTATAGTGAAGCAAAAAAGAAGAAAAGAAAGGTTGAAATTGTAAGTCTACAAGATCAAGCATGAGATTATATTTATAATTTGAGTAATTGGGGTGCACGAATTAGACCTAAAACCGATTTCAGTTTCATTGCAGGCAACAGTTATTTTTTCTTGATTTTTTTTTTAAAGCCACATTCCCCACAATGCGTGAGAGGAACGCACTTAGAATGGCACGATTTATTTCATGTGTGGTCCATATTATCAAGAATTCAAAGTCACATTCACTTTGATGATTAGCCTCATTTTAGGATCAGTACTTTTAAAAGTTGGTTTACCTGTTTCAGTATAAAGGTACTTTGTAAGACTTTTTGGATTCTTTCCATTCCTGAGTGCAGGTGCATTTTAGGTTACGTCAACCAGCAGAGATTTTACCAGGGCTATGATCACAAAGTTCAATTTCACCACTCACCCCTAGAATGCGTTTTCCAAACTGAATTTTCTTTTATCCGTTTTTTTTTTTTTTCATGTTTCTGTTCTCTAACTGGTTTACGGTGTATTTATTTTTTGTGTGTCAATTCTTTTTTGATTAGTTTGTACCTAGTGTTACGGGAGAGGTATCCATTTTGGATGCAGGAAGCGGGATAACTGCTGTGGAAGAAATGAATTATATTTTGAGTAGTCTCGGATAAAGGCGACTCTCTCTCTCTCTCTCTTTCTCTCTCTCTCTCTCTCTCTCTCTCTCTCTCTCTCTCTCTATATATATATATATATATATATATATATATATATCTTTATCTGTCTCTCCCTCTCTATCTCTATCTTTATCTCTCTCTCTTTCTCTCTCTCTCTCTCTCTCTCTCTCTCTCTCTCTCTCTCTCTCTCTCTATCTCTCTCTCTCTCTCTCCCCCTCAGTTGAACATGGCGCCAACTCTTTCCTTACTCGTTTCGAGTTTATTTTGTTTTGTTTTGTTTTTTGCCTGTTATTTTCCTTTTTTGAAAGTGATCTGACACCGACTAAGGATTTCGAGGCGAAGGTACAAAGTATACAACAGTATACAAGTCCTAATCTGAGAAATGAACCCAGCATCATTTATCAGTTGAGTAACAGAGGGGCAAGTTTTTAAAGTATATTTTTTTTGTAAATGTTAAAATATATTAGACTAGAATGATGGGCTGAGCCAATTCAAGCAGGGTGACGTAAAATAAAAACCAGAGGAAATGGGAAGCAATTCTTTAATATGGTTTTCTATTATTTGAAATCAACATCCAAGGCTGTAGGAAGATGGTTCGATTTGATATAGTGATTTTGTGGGAGGGTGAATATGGTATAGAGATAAGAGAGTCAAAGTACACTGATGCTCGAAAAATGATTTCATATGTTAAAGACGTATTTTTTCATATGTGATACGAACTCAGGGAATTTAAGAGAAAGAAAAAAAAAATGATTTTTCAAAAAGATTTTCAATTTCATCTTTTTTTTACCTCTACGTAGGCAAGGAGTGAGAGAGAGAGAGAGAGAGAGAGAGAGAGAGAGAGAGAGAGAGAGAGAGAGAGAGAGAGTCAGATTATGGTGGTGAGGATCTTTAAAGTCTTTGTTAAAGAAGATGTGAAAATTTTGTACAGAGAGAAAGACAGATACATTGGTTGATAAATAGAAAGCTAGAGCGATAGAAAGGTATTTGAAAGACAGATAAAATGACTGCATAGGTAGAGGGATAGATATACCGATATGTCTTATGAGATGGATCGATCCAAAGATAGATATACAGACAGATATTTAGACATAAGGAGTGGTAGCTAGATTGAGGGATAGTGGTATTGATAGGCAGATAAAACCTTAACCAAATATGGTAGAACCGATAGATTCGAGGAAAGGAAGAAGCTATAATACTCTCTTTCTCTCTCTATCTCTTTCTTCTCCCCTTTGTTTTTCTTGAACTTACATTAAAAAGTATTTAACTTATTGAAATTTTAAATTGTTTGGATTAACAATAAAGATTCAACCAAGAATAAAACTTGTGAGGGTGGAATGTACTACGTTTTTTTATTAAAAGCAAACTGTGCACCAAATGTCCGACCCTTGGATTGATATAAGCGGATTTAATGTAAACAATAAATGTTTTCTAAAGTTTGTGCAATTCCCGCTTATATAACGTTAAACACATTATCCAAATGGTAAAAACATTGATGAAAAATTCTTATCAGGTAAACTTTATCAAAATGCCGATTTGTGTCTAAAATAGCTTTGACACGCCTGCAAGGGTCCTCAGTAAACTTATTTTGTTTACTTTACCGTAAGATTAAAAAAAAAAAATGGCCAAGAGATAGACTCAAGGAACTAAAACAAAAAGGAAAGAAATCTCTAAGTGTTGTGCGCGTAAGTGAGTAGATGAGATTCGGGGGTGTCCCGGCCGCTTTCCTCAGGTGAAAATGATTGATAGCTCACACCGTTCCACTAAAACTGTACCTGTGGTTTACATTAAAATTTCAAACTCGCTTTATCATGTCAGTGTAGTAGAGGATTTTCCCGTCCCCTTGTTTTGCAATGCCTGTTATGAATGTGCTGTAGGGGTAGAGTCCCCTTTTAGCTCTAAGTGTGCCACAAGAGTTTATGAAGTATCAGGTGGTCTTAGTAAGATTATTAAATTAAGTATATAAATAATAAATTTAGCGGGACTCAGGATGGTAGGAGGTGTAAACAGGTAGACTTGAAATAACGAATAGAATTACTATAAATAATAAAGAAGACGAAGAAAAAGAAGAAAGAGATGAAAAAGAAGAAACATTATTATGATTAAAGATAGGTAGAAGGTAATATTTTAAGGATATAATATTCTTTTTTAAATATGAATGGATTTATGATTATTTTTAGCGAGGCTAGTCAACTGTAATTTTATCGTGTTGTTAAAGACGTATTCTGTAAGTGAAATTATATTGTTTGTACTAATACATTGTATTTTAATACTTTAAGACATTGTTTTATTCTTCCCTATATTTTTTCAATAGTTCTGAATGTTCAAGGTCGAACTTGATTTTTCCAAACTTTTATCCTCCATAAATCACTTTGTAACAAAATGGCCAGTATTTTTAATGCGTTAACGCGTAAAATAATTTGCTCCCTCTTTTTGTCAATTTTTTTAGGATAAAAAAATCAATATTTACTTCCAATCATTGTTATTAACCAACGTAGCATGGTCTAGATAGAAACCTCAACATTACTTTGAAGATCCTCTACTCATCTGCAAACTGCATAAGGGGATCATTTTGATCTATACTAGATTAGAAAACCCGATATCTTATAGCAGGGAGTGGAATACACCAATATAAGCGATATTGAACGCTAAAGATATGAAATGTTAATTAATATTTTGTTAAACTTCTTTATTCGCTTTAGGAATTGTTTGATTTAAGAACAAAACTTCAAATGTACAATAAGCATATTGAAATTAGTCAGGAAAATAACCTTTTTCTCGTTTGAGTAATTGTTGAGTGTCAATCACAGTAACTAATATGATTGTGAGTGTCAATCACAGTCACTAATAAGACTGTGAGTGTCAATCACAGTCACTAATATGACTGATGGAACATTTTTTTTCGACTATCATTACATGTTGAAGATTTGTCTCATCTTTCGAGTTGTTCAAAACAAGTCCCTACGAGACTGCTTCTTTATTTACATCATTCTGTATTTCTTGCAACGAAAGGTTGTAGAGTTCTAAAATAAGGAGTCGTTATGTTTGCTGCCCCATTCTTTTTATTTTATTTTTTAATCTAGTGTCATATATAACTATGTAAAGCAAAACTCTTAACAGGATGTTTTCATGTCGCTAAATCCAACCGGTCTTTTTCATTTCTTGTTTTCCTTTTTCCTTCAATATTTTTCTTTGTATTTCCTTTTAGCTTTTTCTGTGTCTGTCTGCTTGTCTCTCTCTCTCTCTCTCTCTCTCTCTCTCTCTCTCTCTCTCTCTCTCTCTCTCTCTCTCTCTCTCTCTCTCTCTCTCTCTCTCTCTCTCTCTCTCTCTCTCTCTCTCTCGCTCGCTCTCCCATGTGTTTGTCAGCCCTCTTTCTTTTGTCTGTCTCATTTTTCTTTCTTTGTCAATCAGTCTGTTTCTATCTGCCTATATGGTATTTTTTCTCTGGTCTTGGATGTTTATTTATTTGTATTTCCTCTCACTCTATTTTTCCCTTCTTTATAGTTTCTCTCTGTGTCTGTGCTCACATCTGAGTCTTTCCCTCGAACTCTCACTATTTGCGAACTACCTATTCTATTTTTTTTTAATCAACCTGCCTGCTTAGCCTATCTACCTATTAATGCGTCTATTATGCATTAATTTTGTGATCCATGTTTAATGTAAAATGTATATCAATATCTTCCGCGCCCCTCTCCCCTCTCCCTCTCTCTCTTCCTATCCCATCTTACCCCCTGTGTCGAGGCACTGTGTTTATGAGTAACTATGTATATCTGTGTTTGCGGATATATACAACATGTGCATAACTGAAATGGAATGAAAAAATGGAGTCTGGGAATTTTGAAATCTCAGCAAGGCGTAAAAGCATCCTATGTTGTCACCCGCGAAAGTGTTCGCCCTTGAGCGAGTGTTTTAGCATCCCAGGGCAAGGAACTTCAGAGCACAAGACAGCACAAGACAGCACAAGAGATGCCAGCTGGAGGCATGGATCTCCTTGTATATTTTCTTTAAATATAATTTATGTGTGAATGTTTTTGCGTGGTTGGTTTGGCAATGTGAAGAATTTGAAAACTTGAGCGCCGACGAAGCTTTTTTCGTTCAATGTATTGGGTATATTTGGCGATTCTTAGAATTTTTAGACGTTCTCAATATTTTAGCTAAGGTGAGTAAAGTGCATACGAGTCTGATATGTTGTTGTTGCTTTTTCTTTGTCTTATATTTTTTACAATAAAAGGGAAATGCAAATAGACATGTTATTTCTCTTGTTATTGTTTTTGTTGCTGCAGCTCTGCAAGGGCTGGCACTGTATAATGTTCAATATTAGGTCCTCTCAATGTCTCAAGGAGTAACGGCATCTGCATTTTATTGGCTTCTTTCCTTTTTTTCTAATTATAGCTAATATAGTGTTATTTTTATTAGGTTTGTCGCTTAATTGTCGATGGTTTTTTAATATTTCTTTTTCGTTTTTTTATTATTTGAGATGATCTTATGATTTTCGTGAAAAGTAGGCTTAAAGCTTCATCGTTGTATTTATCTTATAGGAATAGTTAGGTTGGGGAAATGAGGGAGAGAATAAACTAATTCGGCGGGGAAAGGGGAAGGGAAGGAGTTAGTTAACTGCTAGCGTGATCATAAGAAGCTATAAGACTATGTTTTTATAAAATAAGTTGCACAAAACAAGGGTGTAAAGATATTGAAACATTATAAAGACAAACGAACAAGTATTACACAATGCCTATGTCGATGATATAGGTTATAGACAGACAGATAGATAGATAAAGAGACAGGCATACAGCAGGTAGGTCAATTGAAGGACCTATGAATTAAAACATAGGTAGAAATAAAAATTGTAGATATATAGATAAGATATAGACGGATGCATGCACACATCCGTCCATCCATACATACACTACATACATACATACATACATACATACATACATACATACATACATACATACATACATACATACATACATACATACATACATACATACATACATACATACATACATACATACATACATACATACATACATACATACATACATACATACATACATTATCATATACATAGCTAGCTAGAAGCAATGCTTTTAAGGTATGTTCTAATTTTGAACATTTGATACTTATCCAAAACACTCTATCATTCCCTTTGGATCACTCATTAAATATTGCGGGGGTTTTTTAATGCATGTGCATTGTCATAACATAAATCATGTGACCATATATATCTTAAAACTGGATCAATCATTATTTTGCATGTCGAGCACTTTGAAAACTTAGCGCATTCTTAGGGGGCGTGAAAGGAGAATTTTCAGCTTCTACCAACTGCATACATCTTTCAAACAATAAAAACTGTACCTGCAATTTTCTCCCTGAAGTACTTCTCTGGCTCTGTGAGCATCTTTGTGTAAATCTTGTTTATTCTTCCACTCACCGTCACAGTTTTCCGAGGTTTTCCATGCTAAATTCGCGTTACTGTAACAACAAAAATGTTAAGTGCTGTGCTCTAGATCTACTTGCCGCGCTAGTTTTTGCGCAACCCGTCAGGGTTTTCGTCTTTACTTGAAGCTTTATTGGTGCTTAAAATATTCCTTGCCAAGAGAGGAGAGGAAAATAATAAGGCATATTTTTTAAAAGATGTCTGCACATCAAGTTTTTCTTTTATTATTATTTTACTTCGAAGGAGGTCGTGTAGAACATAAATCAGATTTCTTTTTAATCTACAGAAGTAAAAAAAAACAGTTCAAGAAATTTACCGGCCACCCTAAAGAGTTTTGTTATCAAAATTATCTGTCATCTTCAAGAATGGAATTCAAGTATTCTGAGCATACTTGTGATTTTATATCCATTCATTTAAAGAAAGAAGGTAAACAGAATGAAGGAGTTTGCATATATATTGATTCCCTTTTGATTATTGCTTATCTCTTTGAATATAAAATATACCAAACGATCACAATAACCCTATATTTAAGCCCAATGAATCAATCCAAAATTAAAGCTTGTAGATCAATGATCAAATGTATCGTTATTGTTGTCTTGTGACGTTAATATTAATTTTGCCTTCAATTATTTGAATCCGTATCTTTTATAGAGCGTTATAATCATTAAAAATGCCACGGCACCGGTCTTTAATTTTATTTTCCCGATACTTTTCTCCCTTTGCGGGTGTTTTCTTTGCAAAAATTTGCACTAATGGGTATTAATTTTATTTAAAGTTTCCTTCATGTAAACTGTTTTGCAACACAAGATTTTTTGTAGACTCGCGACCGATCATCGCAAGTAGTTAAGATATCCGATCGCACTCTCGTGTCAAAAATGATCTCCAAGTCATGTAAAATCTCCGATTTCGTCTTGTTTATGAGAATTACAAGCATAACCCATCGAGAGTTGGCTCACTGTTGATTCTTATCTGTGCTGAGTTCCTGTGGTGTAAAGTCACAACATTGCCGGATTCTGTGTCGGTGTAGATGCAATCTTTCCGGGAAGCTGTTGTAGCTGTAAAAATTATACTCATAACATGTCGGCTGAGAGATTCTTTCGATACTTTTTGACTCCTGCTGTTTTTGGTTTGATGGGCTTGAAAAGATCGTTGAAAGCACAACATTGTCGGAAGTCTTGTCGGAAGAGATGCAATCTGCTAGGCTGGGCAGGCCGTGTGGCGTGTGCCCGTGTGGTCTTTGCGTCTGTCTTCAGACATCTCTCCCACTGAGGAGCAGACGTGAGTGTGAGATGCCTGTCGACGATTGGTTGCCGTGTTCAGGTTGTCAGGTGAGAAAACAGAACTCAGGGGGAGGTAATAGTCCGTAAGATGTTCACACGTCGGAGTTGTCGCTCAAAATGGGAAAAAATAAGACGAGGGGGAAAAGCCGTCTCTACGATACTGGCGGAAATTCATCAGTCTCAAATTTCCCACAGGTAAATTATATTCGTCATGTCAACATTTTGACGAAAACAAGTACAGAATATTATTTTATGTACGGTTATAAAATTATGTCGAGCAGCTGTTAAACTAATAAAATCCTGCAGTATGCATTATGTAATGCGACCTTCTTGTCATTAATTTTTAAACATTCAGTAATTTAATTACTGCAGATGACTCGTTATTTCTTAATCTAAATATAACTTGTGGGGAGGAATAACGAAGGCATGTTCGTCTCATTATAAATAAGAATTATCACAAGTTTTTAGGATCTGCTTCAAAAATATCATGCTGCAAAAGTAAGATACGTTATGCATTTAAAAAGATTCTGTTTTGTAAAACGAATCATGTTTCAATATTTTATAATTTCTTTTCAAAATATATACGAATTTCGACGAGCGAAGAAATAGGGTAAAGAAAGAGAATTTCTAAAAATTTTACTGTAAATTGTACTGATAGAAAAAATGTAAATATGAGAAAAACAGCAGAAATATTAATTTTCAGTTGTCTGCAGGGAGGTAAAAGAGTTTGGGAGTAAAGAAGCAGCAAAAAATAAAGTAAAACATGAATTGAGAGAGAAAATGTATAAAACTGTAAAGTGTCAGAGTTTTATTGAGTGGATAGCTTCAAAAAGTTTCAATTCCAGCGTTCTTTTTGTGCGCGTATGTGTGCATACAGAAACTAAAAAAATTCTGTTCATTTTTAAAAAATCATTGAATTGCAAAAACCTGCAACAAGGAAAAATATTGTTTCACCTATAATGCATTACACGGCGAACTTCCTTTTGATAAATTAGCTTGAGCTGATCTGACACTGGCAGAAAAGCTGAGACGCTTCGCTTGGCCGGCGGCGCGAGAAATGGCCGTGAAAACTTCCCTGCGTACAAAACTGGCACACCGTACGCGTACCGTCTTGGTGCAGCTGCTTTTCAAATAGCTGCCATTATGGGCAATGTAACGCAGAAACTGAAGACGTAGATCTAATCTCAGGCCTGAATTAATTATCTCTATAAACTATAATGCAATTACGACCCTCTTCGGGGTTAATGGCGTCCGAATACATTCAATTGTAATATCGCTAGTGCGACACGCCTTTCAGAGGATCTCTTAGTATCTTACACCAGATGATTATCTTTTACTATTTGATTTTTATGTTAACAATTTCTTCGGTTTTGTGACGATCGCCTTGGGCTCCGACTTTTTTTTTTTTTTAGATATCTGTTAGGAAATAATGTAAACAAGCCGTAGCTATCATGAAGATAGTTCATAATTCTGGCTATACCTTACAACAGAATGTCTCTAAGGAAAACAATATGGCTAACTATACCATATAATTTTTGGCTCATGCCAAATGAGTTCCATAGCGCCTGTGAAAATTTTTGCAGCCGTGGAGAAACAAGGCTGAGGTTATATGAGTGCGGAGAGTCATATGCCATGAACCAGCAGCTAATCATAAAAAATGGAAGAAAAAATGAAGCAGGCTAAAGTACACGTAGGCAAGAATCATGGCTCCTGATACACTTCCTGTTTTAACTTTGCATGTAACTAGAAACTAACATGTTTCTATGGAATAGAATCATTGAGAAGAAAAAAATTGCAGCTTTATTTGAATACGCTTATCTCACCGGATTTCGTAGATTGGGATAAAACAATAAACCATATTAATCGAATAAACAAAAAATAGAAATAGGCCTGATACATAATTATTGTGTCCCAGCTATATTTATTGGTCGAGTTAATAATAAGCTATTAACTTAATTAACTCAGTAATTCGTAATAAGAACTCGTTCTCAGCTATGTGGGCGCGCACACTAAGCCTTGTAGAAGTCTTCCCGTATTAATTTCATTCTTTTTCCAAGAATTGAGGCATGACAATTATGGAGAATTGTGAATTTACCTTGATGATAAAGTTTCACGAGTGCAAGCACGGAAAATCATACTATCGGGTACATTTTATTTTCATGCTGTAAATTTAATATTGTTTTGAAAGATACATAGCATTGCAATAGCAATGGCGAAATTTTTTTTTTCCTTATTCTCTGAAGAGAAGACATAAGAAAAGATATTTTCAATGCTAAAGTATCTGGGGAAAGTCATAAAACGGCAACTTGAGAATAATTAACTCCATGGAATTGAGATCCCAAACACTAAAAAAATCGTTTTAAGTACAACAGCTGTATTATCGTTGAATGAGGTGAATTGAAAACATCCATTAGAGAGAAAATGACAGATATATAAAATTAACACGCGGAACTTAATCAATGTGCAGTTTGTCTCGTCCTCTTTCTGGTTTTGATGGAAGGAAAGATTTGAGACATCATAGTTTACATTCGTATATTGTCGGTAGCTGAGTGGAGCTGCCGCGTAATCAGGGCTCTTTCCAAATAAAATGGAGAGCATTTTCTTGTGCAATTTACAAGCTCTTGTTGCGTGGGCCATAAACGAAGCGTGCATTTTTTTTCCCAACATTTTGATTACAGCAATTCTTGGACACTTTTCTTTCACATGCTGGTTTATACTTTTTCTTTGCTTAAATGTATGTGGAATAATATCTTTTTCGTCGTAATTAAGTTAGAAAAAATAGACTTTTAAACTTTTAAAACTTTGCTACAAATGCGACGAGAATCGGTAGGATAAAATGGCATTATTCATCAGGATCACTTCTGTCTCTGATCATATCAACATTGCTTGTCCTCCAAAACTAGCGGCTATGCAACTTGATAATTTTTTTATAAAATTTTCGTAATGTATAAACTTACGCAACATGCTAAGGGTTATTTTTTTTCTACAAATCTAAACGGAAGACTTGTTCAAGTGCACGCATCTCTTATTACTTTGTGCTCATGAACTGAGCCTCAAATTATATTGTGTATTTGACCTGATTTGAGGTAAATACAGAAATGCTAATAGAGTTTTTATTGCTATTTCAATGATAGTGGTGCTTTAACTGAGAATTTTATCCGACATTCCCTTCGCTATGTCGCTCGTAGGATGAAGCGATTGTTGTATTAAAAAAAAATTATATTACAAAGAAAAAGCAAAGGAATAAAACCAAACACATTTCATCCAAATGGCGGGTTTAATATCTTTTTAGGTATTTAGAACGGGAGCTACTAAATAATGGTCTTTTACTTTGTCCAGACTGTATTTTTAACTCTCTAAAATAGTATAAGAAAATGTATATTTTGACTTTTTAATAGTATCTTCTGCATATCTTTCTACTAAATAACAGCCTATGCAAAAACAAGCCCATCTCCTGCTCTTCTCTCTCTTCTCCTTCCCTCCCCCCCTCTCTCTCTCTCTCTCTCTCTCTCTCTCTCTCTCTCTCTCTCTCTCTCTCTCTCTCTCTCTCTCTCTCTCTCTCTCTCTCTCTCTCTCTCTCTCTCTCTCTCTCTTCCATTCCTCAATCTTCATATCTATAACTGAATCAGACTTTCATTGTTTGTCATACTGTACATTACTTTTTCCCATTGGTGAATGGGTCCCTACAGCAATAAGGGGAAGTAAGAAAAGCACTTTGTCGTCACACAGACGGTTTCCTGTCTAGATCACTGAATAATTCAAAATTGAGAACGTCCCTTTGGAAATCCGTCTAACAAGTTTATTTCTTCACGTAGTAACCCTTGAGCGTCCAAACTCAGGGTTTACAAAAAATGAAAGTGGAAAAAAAGAATGTGGGAGAAGCAGTTGCACTTTTTGGCAGTTTAATTTATTTATTTTTCTGTTATTGACTTACAGAGAATGACATGTTTTGGTCACAAATGCACCTTTTAACGATACCGTGCCTCTGACTGCTGCATAGATTTTTCTTAATGGTATAGGAAAGTGAAGTTATAAACGAAAAATAGGAGGAGGAGGGGGAGTAGCAGGACCTATAACTCTCGAAGAAGACTTTCAGATTTAGAGAGAGAGGAGACTAATCACAGGAATAGCTCTTTGGTAGCTTTGAGCTCTATACTGTGTAGAATATTTCCCTCCTGCGAGAGTTAGCATAAATCTCGCTCTAAATTAGGTTCCAGTCGAGAAGTTTAAGAAATAATTGACGATAGATTTTCTAAAAGATGTTTAAATTGTATCTCAATTCCATTTGTTTAAGGAAAGTGTAAAAGTTGTAATTCTTATTAAGTCATTACTAACAAGCTGTGATTCTTCTAGACTAAAATAAGTTTTTATTGATTCTACATTGCTGAATAAAACACGAGTCCTAGAGACACGAACTGTTCACTTTAGATCCTA
>JAWDGP010003066.1:1990000-1995000 GCA_033675545.1 Elysia crispata | reverse complement strand
TTGTTCCCTTGCCCAAGTTAACACGAGATAAATGCATCTTTTTTTTTCCTCTTTGTAATTCTCATTTTTAATTCCTGGCTCCAGCCGAATATGTTCAGGAGACTCTCACTTCTTATAATTCGGCTGGTTTCTTCCTGTTTCTGAATGAACCTACTGTAGAGAAGGACCTGGTGTTAACCTGCTCTGCACTAGTGAGCTTAACCAGTCACAGCATTTAACAAGGACATCGTAGAGCATTTAGCTGCTGATCAGTGATCTATTGTTAGTAATACATCTCTGCTTCTGATGCATTCCAAACAAGTGTATTGTATCCGTTTAAGTTCCCAAAAATCAGATAATTCTCGAGAAATGTTCTCGCGTGAAGCTTCTAACTGGGTGAGACAGTACATAAAATCTTGTGAAAAATACGCTGCCAAATTACATATTACTAATCTCTTGTTGCTCGTTTCTATGTCATAATGTTTCATTGCCCGACTGGAGGTCAACAAAACGGGTAACAAAATGTAACAACAGAATATTTCATTACTTTGCTGATTTCTTAATTCTTTGAAACCTTTTCGGCAGGTCTGTCTCAGGTTCGAACCCTGACAGGGTTATTCTTGCAGGGGAGCGGGATCTCGTCCCCTTGGCTTTGCATAAGATTCTTTGGGAAACTTAGATGTCGCTATAAAACTAACTAAAATCACAGAAAGTCTAGTGTTACAGCTCCCCGCCTGTATTCATGGAATTCTGCCGTGGTATAATTATGGAAAAAATAATCAAGTTAGTGTTTTTTTAATGACTTTGCCCTCATTCGAGATAGAATTTATGTCGCTTAAAAGGCCTTACTAAATTGATAACTCTATAGTTGAATTTAATGTCTTGCGATGCACGTAAATTTGTACGATATAATTATTTTAACAGTTTTCGGGCTTAGCTGGGGCGCCCTTCTTAGTTATGATTTGAGGCAGTCCATCCTCGTCCTTTCTCTCTCTCTCTCTCTCTCTCTCTCTCTCTCTCTCTCTCTCTCTCTCTCTCTCTCTCTCTCTCTCTCTCTCTCTCTCTCTCTCTCTCTCCATCTATCTATCTTTCTATCTCTCTCTTTCTCTTTCTCTCTCTCTGTATATATAAATATACAATTTATCTACTCATTTAACATTTTTTAGATTTGTTCCTAAAATGCATTGGGTTCTCTATTGAAAGCTGCAGCCCACAAAGAAACAGTATGAACTTGTACAACCAGATCTGATCTGTCCATGTCTCCACAATCTGACTTTGGTTGTTTTAAAGAATGACTAAAGCACTGAGCACCTTTAATATTGGAAATATTAAATACGGTTGCCTAACGCTTTATTAAATCCACTGAGATACCACACTAAAATTCAATCAAGTTACGCTTAACAATTCATTCTTTTCGAATGCCTTCGAGTTTTCAGTTTTTGTGCCGTACATTTTTGCGCCTTTTTTATATCTATTTAATTGCTTCAGCATCGTCTAATAGGTTATTGGATAGTTTTTGTTTGTTTGTTGTTTTTTTCTTGTTTTTTTTTCATTAGCCTAGCTTTTGATCATAAATTCAAGAGAAATATGGCAGTGGAATATGTTTCCTTTAATAAATTTTCTCGACATAAAGAAAAACTTTGGTTTTATTTTGAAATTAGTAAAATACAGATTGTGCCGTTTTCGCGATCCTTGTTAAGCGGATAATACCGTAAAACTTCCTTTTCTTCCATTTTCATTATAATTTTTTTCCTGACACCCATTAGCTGTAGAGGATGAGATGGGAGAAAATAATAACAATTCAAGAGGTGCTCAAGTATTGGCCGTTGTGAACAAGCTGCATGGCGCCGCTAGGGTGGAGAACGCTAATAAATCCTTCTTGCATACCCACTCTTGGTCGCCAGATGGAGACGTTCGGCGACATCAAATTAATGACTTCCACATTTTTACCTTTGGCTTGCTTTGGGAATTTGCATGTAGAGGTAATGTATCGCGCCGGTGAAATTATATTGGTTAATCTCCCTCTCCTGCATATATCATTCAGCTCGGATAAGTGGGATGCATTTTTACGCAATTTCGCCACACCTCGAAATCTGAATAAATCTTTGTGATGCATGCAAATGTTGATTTAAGATAGCGTTTAAAAAGATTTTCATTGGTGGAGAAAACGGATGATTCAATGATATAGGAAAGACAGGATAGTCTTAACAGATCAGCAATTTAAAAAAAATCTTTATTTTCAATCACAATCTTTTGTTCTGGAGAGGGTAAGATTTCTTTCAACTGATTACTGAATGTTTCCCTCAATATATTTAAAGTGTTACAAGCAATAATGATAATACAAAAGCTATTAGCAATAATAAGAATAATAACCTTGTACTTGGTTCTAGTTGCGAGATATTCGGTGACAAAGTTTTTTTTAAAGCGAAACCTCACCTGAATCTATATATTTATGGGCAAAAGTCTAGAAGCGTATGTTTCTACCCTTTGCAGTAACGTTGTGTGTTTATCTGCTTATGGTTTACGTTTACATTCTAGCTTCCAAAGAATATGATATAAGAATGTCTCATAAATTATTCAAATCTTTTAGCAACCTATGGGTGAGGCCTGTTTTACGAGCGGGGAAAATAAAAACAGAAGCAAAGGTGAATATAGAGAGAACGAAAACCTTGCTATGTTCGTATGGTTATGTTAAAATATTTATTGAGTTGTTTCCCCTCTATTGCTCTTGACTTCCATAAATCGTGGCAAGTTAAAACCTTCAGAGTTAATCTAGCTGAAGATTTTAATTACCACAGCTTTACTTCCCGCTTGGTAATAAATCTCGTGGATTTCCCTAATTGGTGAAGCATGTGTGGGATTTTCTTAAATGTCTTGTTCACTCTGAAACGGTTATGAACTGTGATCTTCATTTTTTTTTTTCAAACTTGGCTTATTGAGTCTTAAGTTCATGAAATTGCAGGTAACGGTGAAGTGTATTTTTTAAGGAGTTCCGTTTAAGGTTTTGTTATTGCGTTTATAAGCCGTGTGTTATTTCGATGTAGACATAAATGGTTTTCGTTTATCTTTTCTCTTTGTATACAGCATTACTTTAAATGCTGTCCCACTCCCTTGTAATATCTATTCATTGATTTTCTCCTTTGTTTGAACTATTTTTAAAGCACTGTGAATTTAAAAATCAAAGTCAATAGAATGACTTGAATATTGTATGCCCTGCTACTGAACACTTGTGTCTTTTGGTCTTTTTTTTCTATTTTCTTTTTCCTATATCGAAAAGCATGCACTGAACAAAATAGTTTTCTACCAAAAGATATAGAGATGTGGGGCAAATTAACTGAATAACCAGATTCTCGTCGACATCATCTACCTCTTAATTTCTGTCCATTATTCTCAACGTCACATCACAGTGCAGTAGGTACAAGCAGATGGATTCTTTTGTTATGCTCCACTCTCAGCATTGGTAGAAAACGCTATATCTTTTGATTCACTTCGATGAGGCACTGTTTCCTTTCCATTTTCTTCATCTTCGCAGTGACTCACTTCCAGCTTGTGTGATTATGTCTGAACTCCTCGGTCCGCAAGCCTCCGTCGCTGAGTCACGTGATTGATGCCGCTGATTCAGCGAAGCGTATCTGAGATCAGTATCAGTGTTGACTTGCCGCTTGCCTCAGTGAAGCGTTTCTCAGGCAGGTGTGAGCCGGTAGTGCGCTCCTCGATTCTCAATATCTGCGAGGTTGTAGGAGTTTCTCCACCAATCGACTTGCCCGCTCCAGTTTCTGCTTTGTGAAGTAAATTGTTCTTGGTCGTGATAAATGAAGTAAATACTTCATTGAGATGTAAAAGAGAGTAAGAAACAATGTCAGATGTAATAAGTCTCCTGCTTGATAACATGAATGTATGTGTTTCTGCCTCGAGGCTTGAAAAGGGGGTGGGGTTGGGGGGGGGGGGGGGGGGGGGGGGGGAGAGAGATGAATGCACGGCGATAAAGAACGTCAGATAACGATAAGATTGATGGAAGCATAAACATGCCAGACTGCGCTGTACGGGAGAAAAACGTTATTATGCGACTGCATTATCAGGCAAGAATGTAATTGTATCAGGCCTAAATTAATGATACGCAACCATGTAATTTCCATATTGTATGCTGTGGCAATGCTCAGAGACCAATCGGATTGGCAGAAGGGCGGGAATAAATTGACTCTTTAACAAACACGCTATAAAACTGACTGCGCTGTGGATTTCCTAAGCTTGCAGCATGTACAGATTTTGAGATTATTGTTAAGCTTTACAAAAAAGAAGTTATAAAAATATAGTGACGCATATGGTTTATTTTCCGTGAGTTGTCTTGCCCCGCAGCAGAATTAATTAAAACAGAGGAAGAGGGGTGACGCAACATTGGGCGATTTGTTAAAAAATTGATGAAATGAAGTCACTTGATGGGTTTTGAAAAAACTTTTTTTTTACTTTTACGGCGTAATGGAAAGGTTGTTATAAATCATCCTATGTAATCTGCAAATGTTATTAATTTTTATAATTTTTTCTAGATTACAATTCTCTCTTTCATGATAAGTGTTTCTCTCGGCCGTCCTCGCACCCGCGAGCTCTCAACACCCGTACGGACGGATTATTGGTCAAATTGATGACCTGCTCGACTTTGCATCAAAATAATTTCAAGCTTTAAATTTTAATGCCCTAAGTTAAATAAAAACTATCGTTTCTAGAGAATGGTTTTTACTCGTTTATTTTCAATTTGTCTTTTCCCTCTCTTGAAACGTTCCCGACATGATAATAATTTATTTTTCCATCATCAGTATTTTTTAGACTGGCAGTATATGTCTTAAAGCTCGTGGTTTCATAGTCAATTCTAGCATTTGTGCTCTCTCGTCGCTTTTCGATAACGCCAGCACCATCTTTCATTGATATAGTTTTTTACAAAATTCTATTAATGGTCGCATTGACCTCTGAAGATAGATCAGTCCTGAGAATCCCTAGTTGATTCAACTTTATTTAGTTCAATTCTG
>JAWDGP010003066.1:1960000-1985000 GCA_033675545.1 Elysia crispata | reverse complement strand
TTTGTTTCCTTCATACAAAATAAGCAACTGGTCAAATTGTTTTAAGAACAAAGCTTTTTACTCTTCTTATACTCTCTGGTGGCTTTTCACATTTCATTTCACACTGATTTTTATTTTATCTTCTTTTTGAAGTTAATTAGATGTTTAATGTTTTAGTTGTATTTAATTTAACATACCGCCTCTTCCTCGCTTTTTTTCCCCCTGCTTTAAGCTAGTCTCCTTCTCCGAATAATTACACGACTGTCCCTCTGTGTGTCTATGTCTTCGCCCTTTTCCCCATATCTCAATGTTTACCTTTGTCCTCATACTTCTCAGTTTCATATCTTTTCTTCCTTTGCTCTTTTTTATAGACTTTTTATCTCTAGCTTAATTAACCGCCTCACACACTCCAATTTCGCCTTTGTTACGTAAACTGACACGAGGTATGTAATCAAAGACAAAAAGCCCGTACAGCCTCTTCTTCAGCTCTGGCTGCTGGCCTATGCTGCATTTCTTACCCACTTTACACCCTGTCCCACTAGACTTGGCCAATTATTTCTCATTAAGTCTTGGACAGCTTTGTGAATAAACGCATGGTCTGGCCAGTGTCTCTCATGACATCACAGCGACAGTGATGGATGGTCGTGCAGAATGATGGAACTTGAGACGAGTTTCCAAGCACACTAACGCACACCTAAACGTTCTGAAAACGAACCAGTACACTCACTCATACACGTACTTCTTTTATCTTCTCTCTTACTACTTGTATCTTACCGCCCGTTTCATACTGTCTGAACAGATCTATAATATGACTGAAATGTCTATGTTTGTCGGAACAATTATCAACATCTGTCTCCAATTCTGTTTGAATCCTTAAATCTCTCTCTCTCTCTCTCTCTCTCTCTCTCTCTCTCTCTCTCTCTCTCTCTCTCTCTCTCTCTCTCTCTCTCTCTCTCTCTCTCTCTCTCTCTCTCTCTCTCTCTCTCTCTCTCTCTCTCTCTCTCTCTCTCTCTCTCGCATTGATTTCTCTTTCTCTCTCTTTCTACCTCTCTTCAATACCTATCTATTTATCAATCTCTATGTCTCCTTCCTATCTGCCTAGTTCCTAGCCATTTTCATATGTACTATTTTATCCATTAACTTGCCGTAAGGAAAGAGAAAAGTTAGGATCCATTTTGACATACACGATATGATCTTTGGATATCAGAAGAATATACCCTGCCTCAAAGGTAAGAACCGCCATTATTTATTTATTTATTAATTATTATTACTTTTATTATTATTATTATTATTATTATTATTATTATTATTATTATTATTATTATTATTATTATTATTATTTGGGATGATGGAGAAACATGACGTGGCTGGGTTCCTCTTTCCAAACGTTTTGGAATTTAGGGTAACATATCAGTCTCTGTTCAATCTTTTCCACCCAGAAAGATATAAAGAAAAAAAGACGAAGTTATGAAGAACGCAGACTTGTAAAAGAAAAACAAAAAGATTCAGATATGCAAAAGGAGGTAAAGTAGAAGAATGAGACATGGAGATGGAGAAAGCGAGAGAGAGAGAAGGGTGAGGGGAGAAAGAGAAAGATATAGAGAGAAAAAGAAAGAGAGAAGAAGATAAAGATTGAAAGAGAGAGGAGTCAGAAAGACAGACCGTCTCAAGGACACAATCGGAAGGCGCATAGCAAATGAGCCAGAATGTTTTAGTGACGAGGAAAGTTAATTAGGATACCGTGAGCACGAAAAGGAAGAGGAAAAAAATCTAGGTATGAATATGAAAATCAAAATATGCGTAATAACTCACAAGGGGGAAAATATCTCCCATGGTAAAATGTTTGTGCTGAGAGCGCGTCAGAGGTAGCCAGCGTTAGAAGTGGGCGGAGCTAATTCTGCCATCAATCTTTAGAAAATCAAGTGAGAGAGCGAGAAAAGCGGGTCACTGCCTCACTCTCAGTCCGTTGCGAATCTGGTATGATTTTTCGGTAATATCACGATTCTTGGAGCGATTATGACTGTCTTCTCTTCCTCCTTATCTGTGTCTATATTGCAGTTGGTTGACTGGGTGTGCTCACTCCCACGCCGCGAGACGCGAACCTCTCGGGGGATGCGCGTCAAGAGGGGCTTGAGAAAAAATGCGACTGCAGAGAATTTCCTCTATTGCTTGTCATTGCATGTCAGGATCTAGAAGCTAGTTTTAGAGCCTGGGTAGCAAATATATATCAAGATCTACCTATCCATGTTCCGACGACGTAATGTCTAGACAAGAACTTTATTTCAATTAAGTCGGTTCTTAAAATTGTTTCATCCCCACAATTTATCTAGGAAACGATCAGAATTTTTTTTTTCCTCTACAAAGACCAGTGTATTCTGATAACTACAATACTCCACATTCCTTATAAACTAGAGAAAGGATTTTTTTTTTTTTCGCATGAAACATAAATTTGACAATCGTGGAAAGATCATATTTATAGTTGATGGATATGTCAACTAAAAAATCGGTAGAATTTGAAGGGTATGAATCAGTTCTGTCTGTTTTTCTTCCGCCAGCGACTCAGTCGAAGACGTGATCTAAGAGCCTTCAACTTGAGAAAAATACCTAAAACAGGACCTCTGTTAAGGTTCAATATGTTCTAAGGATGAACAATTTGGGTGTAGACAAATGAAGGCAAGCATAAAAAAATTTGTTAGAGGTTAGAAAAATGATGAGCTGAGATGAACTAATGCTACAAAAATACAAAGGTAAAAGCTATTACTCGGGTTTCTGCCTTTAATTGCAGTTGATACAAAATTATACATTGATATTCTGCATTGAAGTTTAATTCTTCATGTCCTTTGATAGTTCAAACATTCAAGATGACCGCAAAAGGTTAACTGGCTGGAGTTTACCAATTTCATATGACTCCTTTTACTTTATTAAGATTAGAGTTTCATTTCTTCGCGCATCAGCGGCAGCAGCAGCTGCCACTACTACTGCTACTACAAATATTACTACTAGTACTACTACTACTACTACTACTACTACTACTACTACTACTACTACTACTACTACTACTACTACTACTACTACTACTACTACTGCTGCTGCTGCTGCTGCTGCTGCTACTACTACTACTACTACTACTACTACTACTGCTGCTGCTGCTGCTGCTGCTGCTGCTACTACTACTACTACTACTACTACTACTACTGCTGCTGCTGCTGCTACTGCTGCTGCTGCTGCTGCTGCTACTCCTACTGCTACTACTAATGCTACTACTACTACTACTACTACTACTACTACTACTACTACTACTACTACTACTACTACTACTACTACTACTACTACTACTACTACTACTACTACTACTACTACTACTACTACTACTACTACTACTACTACTGCTACTACTACCACCACCACCACTGCTACAACTATTAGTACTACCACTACTACTACTACTACTACTATTGTTACTGCTACACTGTTTCTACTTGATAACAATTACTTTCATTTCAATATTACTACTGTTGGTTCTTTGTTGCTGCATACCCTCTTCGCTTAAATTGATAGAGACTTTCAAGCATTGTGAAGCTTTCTGTCTCCTTTTACACAGTAGGTATTCTTTCCTTAACAAGTTCAACCATTCTTATTGGTATATCTAAGTGAAAAAACATCAAAGGAGGACCCTAAAACCTCATTTTTTAGTGCGACTCATTCTCTAAACTTAAAACGCAGAACTGCACAAAATTCGGTTTATGGCCCCACACGCAGAGTCAATTGACATCATAAATTCGAATGGTTGCTCTCGAATTTCTCCTAGAAAGGCAACTCTCTACTCTTAACACATACACAAAAGCTTAACCATAACATAACAGCAACCGATCAACCCCCACATATAGTTTGTTTGATACGGTGTTAACTCTGAGCCGCTGAGAAATTCAATTTCGCTGGTCCGTGAAGAGCAAAGCAGCATCAACACTATCAATGTAATATTGTATTGGCTGTGTTAACTTTTTTGTAGTTTAGATAGAGATATTATTACCCCCTTTCGCTCCTTCATCTTCCTACCTCCCTCTTTCCTTTTCCTCTCTCTCTCTCTCTCTCTCTCTCTCTCTCTCTCTCTCTCTCTCTCTCTCTCTCTCTCTCTCTCTCTCTCTCTCTCTCTCTCTCTCTCTCTGTATATATATATATATCCACTTATCTCTCTTTTCTTTCCTTTCTCTTACTATATATTTCCCTTTTTTTTTCGCTTTCATAATTTTATTTCTCTTCCTCTCAACCTGCACGTCTTCTAGTATAGATCTGTAAGATCTCTCTCTCTCTCTCTCTCTCTCTCTCTCTCTCTCTCTCTCTCTCTCTCTCTCTCTCTCTCTCTCTCTCTCTCTCTCTCTCTCTCTCTCTCTCTCTCTCTCTCTCTCTTTCTCTCTCTCTCTCTCTCTCTCTCTCTATATATATATATATATATATATATATATATCCACTTATCTCTCTTTTCTCTCTCTCTCTCTCTCTCTCTCTCTCTCTCTCTCTCTCTCTCTCTCTCTCTCTTTTCTTTCCTTTCTCTTACTATATATTTCCCTTTTTTTTTTCGCTTTCACAATTTTATTTCTCTTCCTCTCAACCTGCACGTCTTCTAGTATAGATCTGTAAGATCTCTCTCTCTCTCTCTCTCTCTCTATATATATATATATATATATATATATATATATATATATATATATATCCACTTATCTCTCTTTTCTCTCTTTCTCTCTCTCTCTTTCTCTCTCTCTCTCTCTCTCTCTCTCTCTCTCTCTTTTCTTTCCTTTCTCTTACTATATATTTCCCTTTTTTTTTTTCGCTTTCACAATTTTATTTCTCTTCTTCTCAACCTGCACGTCTTCTAGTATAGATCTGTAAGAAATATACTTAGTAATACTTAGTATGATCAACTTTCTTTCAAAGAGTTACACAGTGCAAACTGTTCTCTCTCTATTCCCTATATTAAATTAATGATCACAAGAGTAATCTTTGGTAAGCGGTTTTTTTTCTTTCTAACCTCTAGCGACACATCCTGTCATTTGGTTCCTTAACATTAATTTGAGTATGTGGCTATTTTCAATAACCATTTTTAAAAGAACATTTTGTATAAAATTGACCTGGAAAATAGATTTTGGAAGACATTAAATATAAAGAAAATTGGGGATATTTTTTTGAATATAAGTGATAATAAATATCTTAAGGTATCGAGCTTAAGAAGTTATCACCAGCATAATGCATGAATTGCTCTTTTTTGGTGAAATTTCAGATTTTTTAGTGTTCGTGTGAATATTTTTAGTTTAAACATCTTACAAAACAATGGGGAGACAATTGAATTGATACGAGCAAGGTACTTATCTTCTTGTTTATTTCATGAACTCATCAAGATGAATCGAGTTGTCGGTCCTGATTCCACAGAATGATGGAAACACTTACTTGTTTGTGCAAAGGGATATTCAGCTCCGATTAAAATCGGCTGAAATCGCCCAACATAGCGAACTAGGGATCTCGACCCTGTTTACCGGGCGACCTGATTTACGTCACGCTCTTTGTCCCACGAGTGAAGAGATCTGGAATTTATGAATGGAAAGTTTGGGGCAATTATTTGAGGGTGTTAGCGTCCTACATCTTCATGAAAAGATGTCCTAGCTCTGTCATGGACAATTGTGACCCATCAAAACGAAAATCCCGTGTTGGCAGGAGTGAGAAAGTTAGATACGGAAGAAAAGAAGGAAAAGAGGAATGAGAAGGGGACGCTCTTGGCAGAGAAAAGTTTTTGTTAATCCTGCAAAGCGCTTTGAAATTTATTGAGTTTCCAAATTAGAACGACTGTATAATAACTTTTTTTTATAATAAAGAGAAGCTTTCAATTTGTAAATTAAAATTTTTAGATCGGCCTTTTTTTTATTAGAGACGGGATTTTTTTCAAAGGGCTTAGTTGTGTGTGCCACATGAGGAAGTGTTTACATAGACGCACTTGCCTGAGCTGTGTTGTTGTGTCGCGATGTCATGAGTAAAAAGGAGACTGAGATACTCAAGACCCGTAACATATTGAGCGCACGGACTTGTTGAATGGGGCCTGTTTCATTTAGGGAATCGGGACAAATGGATAGAAGTAAAAGTGAGATAGAATTAAAATAAGCCCGGACTAGACTTTCATACAAAAGGAGATTTTGGTAAAGGGAAAAATTTACGCCCACAGGATTACAGAGAGAGAGAGAGAGAGAGAGAGAGAGAGAGAGAGAGAGAGAGGGGAGGGAGGGAGGGAAGAGGGGGGGGAGAGAGGAGGAGGAGGCAGAGCAAATAACGTTTGATTGTTGGGGCCAGAATAAAAAACATCAAGTAGATTAATAAATAAAATATTAAAAAGAGGGGACTGATTTTTGGGGGGATAGAGTGAGGAGGGGGGGGGGGGGGCGATTTTATTTGTTTTGCTTTTGCTTTATTTAGCTACAGGTCAGAAAATACCATAAAAAGTTTCTATGCATGATAATAAGTATCTGAAGATAAAGTAAAGGATTTTTTAAAAATATTTTTGGAAAGGGTATCAGATAGATCAAACAGTAAGGGAACAAAACAAAAAAAAACTTCCAAAGTGCTTGAAGAATTTATGTAAAACATTGGGCGCAAAAAGGAACGTGAGGAAAACTTTAAGTCTTTCGTTTAGTTTTTCTTTCCAGCCCATTTTTTTTTTTTTTTTTTTTTTTTGTAAAAAGCCAAGTTTATCCCCACTGCATCCTATTTAAGTGTCATCTTAATGTTCATTATGTTTAAAACAACTGCAGATGAAAAGAACAGCATGAGTTCCTCAAAAAGAGAAAAGAACACCCGTAAGTTGAAATGGCATCGTCATGTAAGTTCCAAAGGAAACCATGATTGATTACACCCCCATTTTGCGGAATGATACGTGGCATGCACTACTTTTCAGCGCACTGACACTTAAGCTGGCGTGCTACTTTCTGCCTGCGGCGTTACGTGACAAGAATTTATGTGTTTTTCTTGCAACTCATTTACTGCTTCTTGTTATTTATCAGTCTCATTTAAACTGTATCCTTTCTTTCATTTATCACTTCATCTAAATTCCTTCGTATTCCCATTAGTTTCCACAGTCTTCCAATCTTTTGATCTTTCAGTTCCTCCGCTGGCTGCATTTCTAGTCTGTTGGCAGTTTAGCCCCTTGTTTGCATTTTTTTTATAGAGATTTAGACTTTCTCTACCGGTAGATCCAGTCCCGTATAAGCGAGACACTATTGTGTGCCAAAAATGTAGAGGGGGAGATCTATTCAGTACAATTTACAAAAAACGCTATGCAAATTTTCAAACCATCTTAATCCGGTTTGGAAAACTTGACAGAGTCTTGCGATAAAGAACAGGAAAATTAAAGGCATTTAAGTATCATGCCAGATATGGATCCATCAGAAATGATTGTGTAAATGCAATTCTCAGGTTGCCCGCCCTAAGTAGTTCCTCTGAATATGTCCTCAAGTTTTCTTACATCTTACGCGGCATCCTAAGAGGTTGATCCAATCCATCTTCCTATCTTTACATTTCCTTGTCTCTTTTGCCTCAGTCAATGCTGTCTTATTGAGCCCGTGTCAGTCTTTGCATAGCAAGTAAAGATTCTTTAACGCACCTTGTAAAACTTTGCGTCCAAACCCAAGATCTTAAACTGAAAGTTCATTATCGTGTCTGTCCTTCTACACAAACTTTTATGTTTATGTGACCTAATATTCAGGACTAACCTGAGGAAATAATTCCATTCTTAGTAGAAGCTGAACTTCCTTTTCTCTCTCTCTCTCTCTCTCTCTCTCTCTCTCTCTCTCTCTCTCTCTCTCTCTCTCTCTCTCTCTCTCTCTCTCTCTCTCTCTCTCTCTCTCTCTCTCTCTCTCTCTATCTCTCTCTTTCCCTCTCGATCATTAAGAACAAAAGAGCAATTCAATGGTTGTAGACACAACGCCTTTACGACGCAAATATTTTATTTTGAAATTTGGCCCGAGGTTATCATTTCATTTTCGTGCTATTTTCCTTAGTGTTTTCGAAGACAAACTTTCAGCTTAATGAGCACTCGGATCAGTCGAGCAGTTACTCTTCACTAGATGGTTGAGAGGACAGAGCTAGCTAGATAGAGACGCCTATGTTCTTTTCGGTAGTATTAACTAACTGCCTTGATTTAGATCCAAACGATATTCTGGAACCACAATGGCTTAATGTGAAAAAGAACAACAGTTTTAGTTTATGGCCAAGTTGATTAAGTTTTTGGCCTCCACTGCATATAGTTCAAAATTATGTCGTTTCCGATAATATTTTTACTTTACATCTCAACAAAGATTAATTGTCGAGACATTTCTTATGGGTAGCAGTCAGTTTATCATATATTACATTTTTTTATGTTTTAAACTAATAATTATGAATCCGCTTGAAATTCACATACTTAATTGAAAGTTATCTTTGAGGCAACGAGCGCGATCTGGTGTACCTTTCCGTTAATACTTACCAGCCAAAAAGAATTTGAATTGAAAACACGCCTTTTGGCAAAAATCAATAACATGTAATCCAACTAAGTTAATTAGGGCATTTTCGGTGGAAATCAAAATTAAGTATAGATAAACAGAAGATTTCGAAAAAAGTTAAAACCAAATTGATGAATGTTTCGCTTAATAAGTACAACGAACTCACTGCTAACAGGACAGCGTGTTTCACGGGAGGTAAAGCTGTTAGAGTGTAATCATTACTGGGTACTTGTGCCCCACATTATGAGAAGTATAGGTCTGTCAGGCGCTCCGGCTCAGCACCTGGCTTCTTGTTTACCTTTGCTCGGTCAACTCCAGCGGCACTCTGTGTCCACGGTTTCCCTCGAAGTAATTAGAAAGAGTGAGGGTAGTTCTAAATCGAACAATATTTTATTAAGGCCTGATGTAGATCTTCCTTTATGTTTTGCTTCTCCACATCTCGTTTCTTTTCTTTTTTTTAATGGGTTGGTAGTGTGGTGGTGGTGGTGGTGGTGGTGTATGTGGGTGGGTGGCAGCGGGATGATGAAAAGGTTTTGGAAAGAATTTCTTTCTCTTTGTCTGTCTGTCCGCCTGTCTCTCTCTTTCTCTCTCTCTCTCTCTCTCTCTCTCTCTCTCTCTCTCTCTCTCTCTCTCTCTCTCCTCTCTCTCTCTCTTTCTCTCTCTCTCTATCTATCTATCGATCAATCTCTCTCTCTATCTATCTATCTATCTATTTAACTATCTACCTATCGCACCCCATGACAAAATCTGATGCAAAATGGAACAAATGGAAAATGCCGGGATATGATTCTAAATTATTGCATATCTTTTTATTTTACCTTTCTGTAGGCACAATATTGTCTTCGTGTCAATATTGCTAAGTCTGATGCCAACTTTTTGAGATATTAATCATTGCGAAGGATAAAAAAGCATTAGCCCCGTACAAACTGTTTGTCTATGCCGGCATCATAGCCTCAAGTCGCGTCAGTATTTGGTAAACAAACGCGCGCCAACAGTGCACGCCAGACTTCTTGTTTATGTTCGAAGCTCTAGACGCGCATGTTTCAGGCGCTTCTTCCTCTTGACAATAATGTGCTCTTGTGTTTGAATCGCTGCTTAGCAGTGCTAAAGGGTGCTGAGTCTCTCCGTCTCTAGGTCTCTATGTGTCTCGTGGGCGTTCTTCTCAGGCTTTGTCTAGAGCTCCCATAAGCCGTCACCAGTCCAAGGGTTCTGGCGGCTGTCGATCTCACACTCGTCCAGCTGTATCCAAAAAAGTCCTGCAATCGTGAACTTTGAGAATTCATCGGAATCATACTAGTCCTCCATTTTCGCAAGAGGGAAAAACGCTATCTTTCTTAAAAGTAGTCTAAAACAATTTTTCCTGTTTGCTGTTCTTTCTGTCCATATCAGTATGTTTATATATCATTGTCTGCAAACCCGGAAAAGATTAAGTAAAATTACTGGCACATAAATCAACCAGTATGTCTGTTAGGCGCACTCCATGTTCGCTCGTCTATCCTAATTGCTTGAGTCTTTTGCCGATTTTCAAATCACATGCATTTTTCAAAAATACTTTTAACACTCTTCTTCTTAATTTATTTTGGACTTATATGTGTTAGCTCTCAATACCCTGTACATTTGCCGTCAGGTTTTTCATATTTATAGCGAACCTTTTGTACCCTCGGACTGCAAGAAAACATATTTTCACACTCTTGTTTTCCTCTTCATGAACCAAAAACTCATTTGTCTTGAGTTTTCTCAATGCTCAAGTGTCAGATCTAAATCTTAACACTAATTTCCATAGCTTTGCAGTCTCTTTAATTCGGAGCAGATGTTTTAAGCAGTAAACCAGGTCACCTTGGCGCTGTCACAGGTAAAGAAAAAAAAATAACTCAACATCCCTCGGGGTAGAGTAACTCTTTCGAAAACCCCTCCTTAAAATCAAACCTTTTCCTTCTTTTCTTTCCTTTTTTTTAAACTTTGTTCCCCCTTTTTTAAACTACCTTTTAATATTCATTCTTGTATTTCTTTCATATTTGCCGACACAATTTGGAAAGAGCGGCGGTAGATTTTTGTCCTATCATTTGTAGACAGATTGACCTATAAGATAAAACGTGGCATTGCTGTTTTACACCGTGCCGTAATAAACCGCATCTCAGACCCAGGGTGTTTTCTTTTAGGTTTCCCTTCTTCCGCCAATTGATTTAAAGAGACGGTATGAGGGATGAGGTTCTGTATTAAACCTCATCTCCATGAGGCCTTAAAGTCGAATAGGTAGAAAGCAGCAGCTGCTGCTGGTTCGGTAGGCTTTTACCGTCTAAATAGAGTTCCTGGTTCGACAGACGAACGCAAACCGTAGAAATAGAGCTCTTGAATCGATAAGCGAACACAAACGGTCTAAATAGAGCTCTTGATTTTAAAGACGAACACAAACTGTCTAAATAGAGCTCTTTGTTCGATAGGCAAACACAAGCCGTCTAAATAGAGCTCTTAGTTTGACAGGCAAACACAAGATGTCTAAATAGAGATGCTAGTTTGATAGGCTAACACAAGCTGTTCAAATAGAGCTATTGGCTCGATAGGTGAACACTAACCGTCTAAATAAAGCTCTTGGTTTGATTGGCGAACACAAACCGTCTAAATAGAGTTCTTGGTTCGATAGGTGAACACAAACCGACTAAATAAAGCTCTTAGTTTGATGGACGAACACTAACCTTCTAAACTTAGCAGCTTCTGCTAGTATACTAGGCGAACACAGTTTGCCCAGTAGAGCTCAATACGGGGAATACTGAAAGTGGTGCTCATTTTAGATTTATGTACAGCACACATTTATAATCTTCCTATCTCGTGTATCGATAATGCTGTGTAGACATGTGTTTCGGAGGGTTTTAATGATTTAGAACAAAGCGACAATGGAGAGGAATACGTGATGACCTGAACATGGAAAAAACATGCGCATTTTCTTCTTAAAAGAAATAAATGCGTTTGAATTTTTTTTTTTATTTTCCTAATACTCTCATAAGTAATATTCTTGCACGTATTATATCTGAGTGAAATAGCTTCCAGCGTCTCTCTCTCTCTCTCTCTCTCTCTCTCTCTCTCTCTCTCTCTCTCTCTCTCTCTCTCTCTCTCTCTCTCTCTCTCTCTCTCTCTCTCTCTCTCTCTCTCGTCTCTTTCTTGCTCAATGCCCTCTTCATTTCTTTCTTTTCTTCTTCCCATCTTTCTGTATCGGCCCCGACCCCATCCCTCCCGCGCTTACTTTCTTTTGTTTATAAGCTTATCACACACACACACACATACACACACAATGCTTCAAAAACTGCACTTAGTGCTTGTTTTCTTTCAGTCATTTTGACATTGAGTTCCTTGATAAGACTTCGTATTTTCAAAATTTATTTCGGTCTCTAAAATTTTTTTGTGTGTTTAAATACTTGATACCAATGCTCACGGAGGACTTCTTGGTAGTTTCTGACTCGCACGTTTTAGTTATTTTTTGATGACATGAAACTTTCATTTTCAGTTCCATTGTGCACGAGAAAAACAGTTGACGGAACAGATTTGAGCCTGAAGAAAAAATCTGTTGCCATCAAGTCTATGGAACCGCCTCCTATTGTCCTTAATTACGTCGTGGTTGGTCAACACAAGCTGATACCAGCAATACGCTTGCACTCCAGAAAAGGCCCTTTGGCACAAACTCATGCGCATGCTTAGCTCGCACTCAACAGTATTGTCCTTACTCAGACTGATTCCTGTTTTTCGAGATACGACCATGCTGTGACATAATTTTGCTCTAGTGGGAGCTAATCTCCAGATCGCGCTATTATTATGTGCACGCTGGCTCCACGCCGTCCAGCGCTGATGGTTGTGCATTTGTTAGAACATGTTCCGCTGTCACAGTTTAACTCTGTGATTGAGTGCGCGAGAGCTCTTAGTCTTACTGCGCAGAAGAATTGAGTGCGTGTGAGCTCAGCGCATGCAAACCGGAAGTGTCCCATTGACATCAAGGCATGGGAACATGCAGTGACATTCTTATGGCAGGAGAAAGACAGTGTTGCAGGATGCCTTCGTTGAATAAGCTTTGCCAATGAATAACCGGCTCCCTCTTGTCTCCGCAGTGTTTTTGGGTAATGGATGTAATAGACATAATTTGATGGGTTGAAGAGGGGAGACAGAAGGGAGGAAAAAGGACGGTGGGAATGATAGAGAAAATTATTAAATGGGGAGGGGGGGGGGGGGGAGAAAGGCAGCTAGGCAGACAGATAGCAGACAAGGATGAGAAGGGAGTTGAAGCTAAGGTAACTACAGAGTAACTTTCCGGTTGACATGAAGTGGAAATATTTATCGAAGTCGCTCGAGAGAAAAGATGATTATAATTTAACTTACTGCAAAGAAAACTAAATTGGAAGGGATCGCTTCTGTTGGCGATTGTTTTCACTCTAAGGGCATTTCAATCTGAACTTGCGAGTCTTATGGGGAAACTTTTCTGTGATTGTGAAAGTGTTTGAAGTTATTTCCTTTCCTCTACAAAGTTCCGTCTTTCTATTTTAACATCAATGAAAACAGTAAAATCTGATCACTTCTTTCATTTTTTATGACAGAGATTTAATACGTCTCTCGTTTCGCATTACTGTATCCAAGCCTTTATTGATTATATTTGTCTACAAGTGACCATGATAACAAATTTGAGTGTGTGGAAGTCTCTTTAAACCTACATTTGTAGTTCAAAGTTATGGCATTTATTTTTATAGATAATATAAAAAAACCACCTAAAGTAAAGCATACTACACTTTTTTCCCCTTATTATGATCCTGCGCTCCTGCGATTTGACAACGTAGCGTCAGAACTGTCCCTTTATTGATATCTTTTTAAGATCGTTTACGTGTGAAAACGTAGCATGAGTATGGTCCCTTTATTAATGTCTTTTTAAATTTGTTTACGTGTGAGAATTTGAGCAAAAGCGTGGTTGGTTCTTAAGAGACTGATATGCGAATAATTTTATGTCCTTTATTTTCCCTTCTTCTTTCTGGTTTCGTTCAGCAAGGCTTGCACATTAAAACAATGCATGCCAACACACGGAAAGACAGAGATGGAACAAGAGAGATTAATGTTTTTTGTAGATTCCATGCCTGTGAATAACGATTTTCCGATTTTAATTATTCTTGAGCTCTTGATTTTGGGAGAATGATAAGCAGCTTTTCTCTTCTTTGTCATAGTTTTTTTTTTTTTTTTTTGAAGTATCCCTTTTTTTCCCCTATCTCTCTGTCTCTGTCTCTATCTGTCTGTCTGTCTGTCTGTCTCTCTCTCTCTCTCTCTCTCTCTCTCTCTCTCTCTCTCTCTCTCTCTCTCTCTCTCTCTCTCTCTCTCTCTCTCTCTCTCTCTCTCTCTCTCTCTCTCTCTCTCTCTCTCTCTCTCTCTCTCTCTCTCTCTCTCTCTCTCTCTCTCTCTCTCTCTCTCTCTCTCTCTCCCTCTCTCCCACCCCTATATACCTTTTTTTTTCTTTATTTCCTCTACACCTAATGCCATCTCCCACAGGAAATTCCGAATGGATTCTGGTCTTCCTAGTTTTAGCGAAATGTCCAGGAGAAATTCAAATATTTGAAGGCGACGCTCCTAGCTCTCTCCCATTATCATATTAATATCTCATGGGTTGTAGACCAAAATAGTAATAATATATATCATTATCTCGTTGTTGTAGGGTTTTTTATTTGGCTTTTCTTTTTATTATTATTTCTCTCTTATCAGGATTATGCTAGAAATTCCAGTTGTCGCCGTCTGGGACCCATGGTTTCATGACAACGTTGGTGCCAATGAGGATTTTCGCTCTGCACTGCACCCGACATTGTCGGTCATAACCTCAGCGTAGGAAATCATACAGAACTTATAGGCGCCCAGATTCCTGTCTTGCTACTTCCGCTTGCGACAAAAGGGACATTGTTTTCTTTTTTATCGCTTCTGTGCTCGAATCTTTTCTTTCTCTGGGCTAATTTCTGCCTCCCCAAATAGCTTGTCCTCTTTATGTCTTTTCTTCCCATGTTTGTGTCCTTTTTTCCATCTCATATTATCTATTTCTTTATTGCATGGAATATATTTAGCTCTACCCTCTCCTCCCCTCTGTGTTTAGCTTTTTCTCTTTGTTTCTCTTGCTATACTGTTTAAATAAAACAGTTTTCATAGTAGGGCTTTAATATCCTAATGCTTGCCGTCTAGCCATCTTTCCTGGTTTTTTTTTTAATAGAGATTATAAAATTTCAAACTTTTTATGGGTTTTAACAGGGTTATCCATTATTATCAGATACACGCACTTCGCAGCATTCTGTTTACTTTAAGTTGCATAAAATCTAGATCAAATTCTTATCTCTCACTCGGCATTTCACACACGATTGCGTTTGTAGATTCACAGAGCAAATAAAAGGCAAACAACAGAGCTATAAGTGTCATTGTTGCCGCACCTATTCCTGAAAAGGATATTGTTTGGAGAATGTTAGATGAAAACCGAGATCGCGATCTCGTTCAGACACAGTTTGGTACAGGATTTGTAGCAAATAATGGGACTAAGGCCTTTCTCTGCCCTGCTGACCTAAATCGCCTTTAAAGATGGCTTGTCTGATTGTAGGTTTGTTTCGAGCCAACACTTGAGAAGTATGGCAAGTCGTGTTGGTCCTGTTCTTTGTAAAGGCGCGGCGGAGATTAAACGTATCTCCGTTCTTATGTGTCAGAGACAAGTGCACTCCCCTTTTGATGCTCACCTGAGGTATAGCAGAGGTGTTTTCAGCATCTTTAAACCGACAGAGATGGATCGTTTTTTTTTAAAAAACCAGAACAAGTAAGTGTGGGGCGACAATGTTGATACCTAAAGACAAAGAACATTGAGCAGACGATGTTTACGAATGGCTGCTATGTGCTCCTGTCTTTTGAGAACAGACACAGTCAAAGTAAACCTTGTTGGAATATTGCAGGAAGTAAAATTGAGATCTTCCCATTACAATAATGACTAGGATCGTTCTTTCAATTCAAAATACTGGATACTTTGCGGTATAAGGATGAAGATTATAATATTAAGGAAAAATTGAAAATTGTTTATTCATAATTGATGCTCTTAACGGACCTAACATCCAGAATCTCTCAGAAATAAAGGGAAGTAAAAGAAATTCTTCATACCTAAACCTAGTGTTCTTTCCTCTTAAATGCATATTAGGATACATCATTCTCCGGAGCTACAAAGCAAGTATGATATTTTTTTAAAGCCTTAGGTTTTTTTGCCTAAAGAAAACTCCCTGATCCCTTGCGTGCAGCTTATCTGGCCTCTCATCTGTGACCATTAATTTTTTTGAAGTATGTGAGAAAAATATTGCAAAGTACTCCACGGGATTTGCCCTTACGAAATTCAATACTTTTATAAAAAAAATTATATTCCAATGTAAGTTAACATTAACTTAGAGAAAACATTAGAAAACCTTGTTGGACCCATGCGCTTGTCGATCACACCAATTCTCTCTGTCTGTCTGCCTGCCTGCCTCTCTCTCTCTCTCTCTCTCTCTCTCTCTCTCTCTATATATATATATATATATATATATATATATATATATATATATATATATCCCTCTCTCTCTCTCTGTGTGTGTGTCTCCCTCCTTCTCCTCCTTTCTTCTTTTGTCTTCCCTTTCTCGCCTATTATTCTTTCTATCGCTTCCTCTCTTTCTCCCCCTCAACACGTATGAAGTAAATAAAATGTGCCCAATGCAATTTTTTTTTTTTTTGGTCATCCTAGGTAATGAATGTGTCAGTGCAGTGTAGCTAAGATACTATTGTCTTAAATAATGAAAATAATCAGATCATTCTCATGAGATTTGTTTAGTGGGACATGTCATGGGGACTTATTCTTGGGTTTGAGGGATATCTTTTCATTGACATATTGAGGTAACTGAAACGATGAAAGACAAAAATGCATTTTCTTTTACTCTTCCAAATTGCCTTCCTCTCCATCTACTATAGTTCACCAAACTTATAATAGTACCTCTATGACCAATTCAAGATACAGGCAGTCCCAACATATATCAAGCTTACTTTGCTGTTTGTTTTTACCTCTGGCGGCAAACTGGGAGTTATATTGCCTGTCACAATTCACTTAATCATTACAGCTAGAGCTGCACGTACATGAATACACGAGATCACAAAGACAAGTGATTTATAGAAGTGACCATTTAGCCTCCATGTTAGCATGTCGTGCTCGGGCAGTGGGCAGAGTCCATCTGTCATAGGGCGGCTGGATCTGCTAAACGAGCTCAAGGATTTGTACCTCAGCTGTGGGCTCTCTCTCTCTCTCTCTCTCTCTCTCTCTCTCTCTCTCTCTCTCTCTCTCTCTCTCTCTCTCTCTCTCTCTCTCTCTCTCTCTCTCTCTCTCTCTCTCTCTCTCTCTCTCTCTCTCTCTCTCTCTCTCTCTCTCTCTCTCTCTCTCTCTCTCTCTCTCTCTCTCTCTCTCTCTCTCTCTCTCTCTCTCTCTCTCTCTCTTTCTCCCCCATCCATATATCTTTCCATCTCAGCCCTTTCCTTAATTTTCTCTTTTCCCTATTTAATTTACTTCTTTCATATTTCTGTGTCTTCTTCCGTATGTTTCTCTTGCATCTCCAAATACATAAAAGAGATTATCTTTGTTATTTTAGTCCTTGTTTTAGTTCAAGTATTAGCTTCAGTTTTGGCTTTTAGTTGAGTTTTAGTTCCAGTGGAAAATAATAAATGACTTTCATGTGACCAAAAAAAAGTTGACAAATATTAAAACCAGGATGGAGAGGACCACTTAAGCAGTGAATATTAACTCGTGCAAAGGGAGAATGTGAATCCAGGTGTGCACACAGAATCACGTGATGGGTCAAGTGTAGCTGTCAGTGCACTTCCGAAAGAATAAACTCGGCCCTTGTGACCGTCACTTACCACAGGAGTGGGGTACAAGTCCAGGGACCCATGGTGCTCTTAGGACAAGTGATTCTTAGGAATGAGAGAAAGAATATTACTTTGCTCTAGATCTTGAGAGAGATGGCAGAAAACAGAAAGGCAGACATACAAACAGACAGGCCGAAAGACAACTGAGATAATGACTGTAGTAATACGGAGAGGAAAGATATAGACAAATAAAATTAGAGATTAGGAACGCATATAGCGAGAGGAAACTGGTAGATAAGAAAGGCGAAGGTGAAGTAGTAAAAACAATCCAGAAAAAGATAAGGATTTTTCAAGGGATTGCTGTAAATTAGAGGCAAATATCTTCGACTCTAATTTTTGCATGCGTCAATTAACTGTGCTAACGACTCTAAAAAAATATCCGAATTCGGTTGTTCTCCTTATACCCATTAAACTGGGTTTGACCGGTAATTGCTCTGAAGATTACAAAGAAATAAAAAAAAAAAGATCGAATCTAAGTCTTAGACTATTTCACAATAGCGTGAGGTATTTTTACTGGTGAACGGTGAAAGACAGCAAAACTGAGACTGTCGAAAAAAAAAAAAAAAAGATAGAAAATTGGATGATAAACTTCTCTTAAAAACTGTCTCTATATTAGGACAAAACAGACCTTTTTGTGTAAGATATTACTGCCTAATTTAGATTTAAGATGCAGAGTGACACACAGATTAATAGTATAACAAATTTTAAGTTTCGTCGGGGAGAAAGGAAAAGATGGAAAATCCAGGTGCTTACGATTGTTTACTTCTAAGCACTAAGATGACTCAAGCCGAAAGTATCAACGTTGAAAGACCATTCTGGATTTAGGAGTTTTCCTCCCTGCTGTGACAATATCGCACACACACACACACATACACAGATAATTTTTATTGGCCTACACACAGGGTATCTGCAATCGTAAAATAAACCCAGCGTTATACGGAATAACAGAAGTTACACAACATCAGGCATTAGGATATTATTATTCGTTTAGGCAGCCTGTCTGACGGCAGTTTCCAAACGTGCTGACTCTGATTGACACTAAATAACTTTTTAAAGAGAATTTTGGCCTTGGGCTTCTTCATTACCTGGCATCACCCATATAAAATGTCTTGTACAGCCCAAGTTTTATGGTGTGTCAAAGCCGTCTGCTATATTTGACCAAGCCTGTATCCTCCTATCCTGGCATGAATTTCCCATAAAATGAGCAGTTTTCTAAGTTTTGGAGCGCAACATACGGTGTAAAAGTTTCTTCTGCGGCACAGTCTTCACCAAACTGGAGTTCTCTCTGGACTTTCACAGCTTTCACAAGGTAGTGAATCTGCACAATGCCAGACACTTGGCAGCATGGCACTGACACCAACCGTCGTGGGTGTAGAAGTAATTTGAATAGAGGGGTGGGACACCCCTGAAGAATGCATTTTTTCATCATGTTTTCCTCACCCGAGCAAAATAGTAATAAAGCTTTACTTATGGTGAATTATAAACAGAGGACAGAGAGGTCGGTGTGTGTGTGTGTGTGTGAGAGAGAGAGAGAGAGAGAGAGAGAGAGAGAGAGAGAGAGAGAGAGAGAGCGAGCGATGAACAGACGGCATACTGGGATATTTTAATGACGAATGTCTGCTTTCTAGTAGTTTTGCTCAAGGAAAAGTGGAGAGTCATTCTAGATTCTTTTTTGATTGGCAGAGAACCTCAGCTTCTCTCTTCCATCACAGTTTCTTATACGATGTTTGCCAAATCTCTATTTCGCCTTTGTTAGTTTCACGGGAGCAATGTGAAAATCAGTCTCTGAAATATGTGTCTCAGTTAGATTAGGTCTTTAACATCCTGATAATCGTCCGTACAACAATATAGTCCTAAACCTATTCGAGACAAATTGGTTCTATCAATGTCCAAAATGTTAGAACTTAGCCATTAAAGCAGCCGCTTTTCTGCTTTCAGATAGCTACATTAAATTTTATTAGGAGTTGAGAATCAAAGGAGTTGCTACGTTGTGCGGGCTCAAAAAAGTCGCAAGGATGAAATTTATAAAACTATACACATTATCTCCATCAAATCCAGGATCTGTGCCTTTCCTCGTAAAAAACATGACATGTAGCATGTTAAAGGATCTTCCAAATTATCTAGGGACCCAGAAATATCCATAGCATCTCACGTATCTGTACGCATCAGATTTTGTTGTTGTTTTTCTTTTCGTAAACAACCAATAAAGAAGATAAATGGGAAATATCCAAAAGCAGAATGGTGAAAAGGACGCTCAGTTCCTTCTTATCATAAAACCCCACCGAGTGCGCTTATCAAGAGCATGTGGTGCGTTCTGTTTCAAGGTAGGCTTGGACTTGTTCTGTTTCCTACTCTTTAACTTGCTCGATTTGCAATTTTTTTTCCTCTAATATTCTCTTCAGGGATTTCCGTTGCGCGACATGAAAAATGAAATTTAAGTCCATTGATAAAGATATTGATTAATTTCGTCTTGCGAAAAACAGTATCCTTTTTATACATCTCATAGCTATCTTTCTTCTTTTGCGTTTTAGAGGATAACCTTCCGACAATTTATTACCACATTTTGTTTCTGTTAAAAGTTCATGCTCTTTTATCTTCTTGCACTGCATTCTTTGATGATTTGAGAGAAAGGAGACCCACAGTTAGCACGGATGGTATGTCTTCAATAAATTTTTACTGGTCAGACAGACAGACAGACAGACAAACAGACAGACAGAGACAGAGACACAGAGAGAGAGAGACAGAGAGAGAGAGAGAGAGAGAGAGAGAGAGAGAGAGAGAGAGAGAGAGAGAGAGAGAGAGAAAGAGAGAGAAAACAAAACTTTGTCTAAATTTGTATTGTGGAATCATTAAAATGTGGCGCTGTTTTTTCCAAGATTATGACTTTTGCGTCTTGAAAAATTATTTCATGGCGTTTCAATTTTTTACGTTGAATTTTGCAAGAATAATGAATTTGCCAACTACAGAATTAAAAAAAAAAAAAGAAGAAGCATTTCAGAGGCTGAAGAGTGAAATCGGATTTCGTTTATGCGATGTTCTCAAAGTCTCAGAAATTGGATGAACTCATTAAACATGTCAACTGGAATCTTATAATTATTTACATGTAAGTTTTAATCGAGTGATATGCACTATCTTGATCTACGATAGCCCCAACAGCGTTTCGTCTGGTTGCACGCTTTGCTCTCTCTTGGTTGAACCTCTAGGGACTTGAAATCAAGTGCCTTGGTTCCTCCCTGCAGTGTTTCCGTGGCTTTCACCAGCTGAAATCTTCCCAGGCCATGCGTCACCCTCTCAAACAGAAAGGTATTATGACCGTAGCTAAGTGTGTGGTTACCTCGCACTTTATTCAGATAAAAGAGAGAGAAAGAAACGTTAACATAAAATAAGGTGCTGCAGCTCACATCATTTTAAATCTTTATAATGCTTGTTTCTATTTGGTCTTTTATGATTTATAAGATTTTGATCTAGAAACAAAACTGTGAAGTTTCTTTCTTTTCTTGTGGTTTTCTCTAGCTCACACACAATGAGCTCCATGCATCTTTGTAACTACCTTTAATGTACATGTATCTGGTTTATTTTTCTGTGTTTTTTCCCCTCCCTGTATCTTTATGAGTAAATTCCTGTCTTTCTGCCATTTTGTCTCTTTCGCTTCATCTAACTTTCTTTCTAACTATCGATGTATCCAATCACATATTTATTTATCTGTCTATCTATATCTATTAATCGATATATCTGTCTATCTATATATCTATCTATCCATCTATCTATCTATCTATCTATCTATCGATATATATATATATATATATATATATATATATATATATATATCTCCATTTATTTATCTATCGATCTATATCTATCTATCTATCTATCTATCTATCTATCTATCTTTCTATCTAGCTATCTATTATTTTGGTTATTCATTTTACTATTTATCTTACCATCTATTGGTCTCTGCTGTCTATCAATCTTTTTATTGACCTATTTATATTTCTATTTAACTATCTATTGGTCTAGACTAATTATCTATGTGTCTAAAAAATCCCATTTATATTTTTTAAAAGATCTTTGTATTTGCCTATTATCCGTCCACTTAAAAATGATTTAGTTTTACTTTTCTGACTTTTCTTCTCTATTTTTTTTTCTATCGGCGTTACTCTGACTCTTTTTTTTTCACTGTTTTTTTTTTTTCGAATATCCTCTCACTCTTTATAACAGTTACTCCTTTTGATTCTTCATCGTTAGTCATTTTGTTTTTAAAACCTACTTCAATTTTATTGTCTTCTCTCTTAATTTAATGTCTCTCAAAAACACATACACACAGACACACACACTCTCTCTCTCTCTCTCTCTCTCTCTCTCTCTCTCTCTCTCTCTCTCTCTCTCTCTCTCTCTCTCTCTCTCTCTCTGTACCTCTCTTTCTATTTGAATTTCATTTCTTTCCATCCGCCTCACTCATTCTGTTTTCTTCTTCTATTCATTTATTTATTTGTCTATCTCCTTATAGTTCATCTACCTATCTATCTATCTTTCTATCCTTCTATCTATCTACATGTATCTATCTAACTTTCTTTCTACCCTTCTGTCTTTCTACATGTATCTATCTACCCATCTATCTATCTATCTATCTATCTATCTATCTATCTATCTATCTATCTATCTATCTATCCATTCATCCATCCATCTATCTATCTATCTATCTATCTATCTATCTATCTATCTATCTAGCTTTCTATCTCTCTACCTCTCTTCTTCATACATGTGTTTCTTTCCTCTTCTCACTGTGACTTTTCAGAACCTTTAATTTTTAATTTATTTTTTGAAGGCGTTCTGAAAGCCTGTCATCAAAATGGAAAAGAATTAATAACATTTCCGCAATAACTGTAATTAAAAGCGCATATTGCAGAAACATAATTATAATTACATGGGTGGTTGAAACAGGAGTAGTCCCTGTGCTCCTCAACCGTTGTTTAGTTTCGCCAGCTTCTTTTCTGCTCGTTGTTTTAAGGAGAGGTTGGCATAACACTAGTTTTACTTAATTATCTGAGGACAAGCCATTTACATAACTATAATTGCATGGGAACATGACTGGTCTGCGTTAAAAATTGTTCGGCACTCAAAGCTGATATTGATCCTGAAAAAAATTCATAATTTCAAAACATCGTTGGCTGGAAAATGTAAGGTTCAAATTCAATCTGAAAAGAGCACGTAGGAATTTGAACGATCCATGAGTGCTCATCGCTGAAAGCTTTTAAATTTTAGAGCACTGAAAACACAACAATATACATCTTAAGCGCTGAAAATACAAGATACATCATTAGTACAGAAAACACAAGTCATACACCATAGGTGTTGTAAACACAAAAGATGCATCTTCAGTGTTGAATACATACGAGATGCATCTTAAGCGCTGAAAACACACGATACATCTTTAGCACTGAAAACACACGATACATCTTTAGCGCTGAAAACACAACAAGATGCATCTTTAGAACTGAAAGCACACGATACTTCTTCAGCGCTGAAAACACAACAAAATGCATCATTAGCGCTGAAAATACACGATACATCTTTAGCGCTGAAAACACACGATAGGCTACTGACAAGCTGACAAAACTCATCACAGATTCAATATGTCGGTTAAGTTGAGAATTCCCAAACTGTCTGTCCCGGCGCTCGGCTTCATCCCTAAAAATGTCAGTCGCTCAAACTTGTTTACAGTGCAAGTCTCTTAAGTAGGTTTAAGAAGTATCAAGGCAATGTTTTTTGTTTATTTATTTTTCGGTGTGCTCATGCAGTTTCACTACTTCGGAACTCATTTTTCCAATCTTTTACTCAAGGAATGTGTTTGAAACTTATCTTGAAAGAAAATTGGCTAAAAAAATAGATGTCGAAGCTGTATGCTTATGCAATGCATATTTATGAAAGGGGAGTAACTGTTGAGGATCAAAATCAATTTTACTATTGGCCTAACGCAAGCATTACATTATGAGTTGTTTTTTTTTTTTTTGTCTTCTCAAATTGAAAACGAAATCAAATAAATCTGAACATGCTGCCGAATCTATCTAAGTTTTAACTTTGCACTTTAATTTTTTCATGTTTTTATTGGTTTTTTTTTTTTTTTTTTTTTTTTTTTTTTGACGAAAGGTCCAAACAAGGGCACTATAAATCAGCAAATGCCAAGATCTGTAATGGTTTACTCATGCCAGGATAACCAGCGTGCAGTTTGGTGCACAACCCTTGAGGCAGCCCGCTCAACTACTAACCTGTCTTTATCTTTTCTGCGTAATTTACGTGCGCGTCGTATCTTTTATGCAACTCATCAGCATCCAAGTGAAGACCTATGTTAGACTCAAGGACTACTTTGAAACCCAGCATGATCATGGCTGCTTTAGCCTCTTTTTCCTCAACTGTTGCTTGTCGCATTTAAAGTGGGGTAGATAGAGGCTTCAGATATATTTCGCAGGAGTTGGATGAGAAAAGGAAGCAAAACTTTTTCAGGTAATGATTTAAATTAAATAACGCTGTTTTATCGCTAGAATTCGCCGGTCCTTTACCTGAGCTGTAGTTAATAGTGATTTAATCAGATAATGTTCAAGGAGGCGCAAAATAAATTAGAATCTCGAGATATGGGTAAAACTTCAGCTTGCAGCGTTGCACTGAGTGATTTCTCCGCTCTCGTGAAGTGTATTCCGTTTAGTTGATGGGGTCTCTTCACTAATCAGACTGTAATGCGCGTCAGCGGCGACAATTGGCTGGCGTATCGCGTGGATAAGAGGATGGGAATTACACGTTAACATCTAGCTTCGGAGGGGGGAGGCGAGTTTAACAAGCTCGCAGCTCTGCCGGCTTGGCTTGCTTACCGCTGAAGCTTAATTTCCATTTGTTAAACTCAGACAGGAACTGACTTTTGCATCAAACCCTTAAACTGCCAACTTTAGGTTTAATTATAGTTAAAAAAGAAACAACATCTTAGAAGAACCTCGCCCAATTACCTTTGTTTTTGACACCAGGTATTTACGTGTTTTATCCGCTTACAAGTACACGTGCCAGTCTCATCTCTGTTATATCTTCTTTGTGCCCTGAAAAAGAATTTAATCGAGGGAAAATAGAATCTGTATTGCTCATTATTGTGTTGCACACATCTTGTAGAAATTTGATACGATCTGAAGAATAACAGAACAGACTAGACTGCATAGGTGACGTGAACACCTGTCTTTTACAAGATATTCCATTGTGAGAGGAATAACTTTGGTGGGCCGCCTTGCCATAATTACCTTTAGAAAGAGACACTGATTATGTTCTTTGAAATGCTTACGTGAAGAATTTTATGGGTCTTGACGCTGGGTCTCTGATAGTGAGTAAGTAGGAAGCAATTATAGAGATAATGTAAGTAACAGAAAGGTTAAGGATCTGAAGTATATATATATATAGGATAAACAAAATATAAAAAAGGAAGTAGGTACCGCAAAAAAGAGCTTGCCTTTCAAAGGAAACAGAAAAAAATGGATTCTGAGCAAGGTAAAAAATAAAGCAAATAAAAATATTAGAAGAAATAGAGCCAGAGACAGTCAGACAGACAGAGAGAG
>JAWDGP010003066.1:1937500-1955000 GCA_033675545.1 Elysia crispata | reverse complement strand
TTATGCAGATGGAATACAAAAAATGTTCAACTTTGCAGGTATGTTATTAAAATCTCTAAATTTAAACAGAAAACATATTTATTTCTTGCACAGGAAATTTTTTTTTATCGTGGACAAAGCGTGCATCTAATAAAATAAAAATATGAATTTTTGGTATCACATCTTTTTCAGTTAATCGCAGTAAAGGCTGGTCCAAGGATACGAATATCGATCGTTCTTTCTTATATTTTTTAAAATATTTTTTTGGTCTCTATGCATTAATGTCCTTTTTTAAAAAAGTAGAAAGGATTAAGTATTATGGAATTAATTTAATTTTAATTTTTTTGTAGCATTGTTTTCTGTACCTTTAAACCTTAAAGCATCGATAATCTGAGAATATTAATAAAATTGTTCAGATTTGCAAGTTTTATCAGCTGTCTGTGATATCAATAGAATTTATTAAAAATCATTTTCGAAGATAAATCACAACTGACAGTGCTAATACTATATGTTAAATTCTTTAGTTCAAACTTGAGCACATTGCCGTTACTTTTGGTCCATGTTACAAGCATTTTAAGAAAATTTTTAATTATTTTTACGATTTTTATAAAAGTGAATCATGCTTTTGGCTTTTTTCTAAAGTCATGCCAAATGATTATATTGAGGCCTAATGATAAGAGATAAAGCATAAAAAAATTCGGCGTCGTTAAACGTTATTTATTCCAGTTACGATTTTAGCTTGATCTCTGCTAGTTCGAATTTTATAAAGATGAAAACCAACTTCCCTCCTCTTTGTTATGACAGATGTAAACGGCAAGTTAAGGTCCTAATCCGCCTACACATACTGATTGCAGTTTATAATGCAATCAAATGACGAATTTGGGTCCTAATCAGTTCGAAGCCTATTAACAGTTCGGTGTCTGAACAGAAATTTCATATCTGCATGTGCTTGACTTTTGATTCAATAGAGTTTTTAATTCAAAGCGCCGAAAGTTAATTAAGATCCAGACGAAAAGATAAACAAACTGGCACCGCCGTCGTCCAGTCATTTGGTTGGCGCACCGGTACCTGGGAGTGATGCGGATTAATTAATCAAAGTGGGGGAACCGTACGGCCAGGCGATCAAGAACAGCCCACTTCAGTGCAACAGTGTTACGATCTGAAAACCAGGAGGAGCCAAGAGGAACTTGCTGTGAAGTTTTAGCTATCGTCTGCCTGTAACGTTGGCTCAGCGCGCGCAGTCCGCTCAGATACCTGGACCGAAGTTTGAGGCGGGGGAACCATGCCTAGCGCTGGAAAGCTAGGGCTCATGGCCGTCATTGGCGACTGCAGATCTGAGGAGATTTAAACTATTGTGAATGGGGAGGGGAGCAAAGAGAAGTAAACTTGGGAAGGGAAAGGGGTGGTTGGGAATGAAGAGGACGTCAAACAGAAAAGTTTGGGTATGTATTTATCAACATTCATAACGTTAATTCAGACTTAGAGATAACTGAATTGGCGAATAGAAGGGGGGTAACCGTGGGTAACTGAGCGTGAGACCAGAGAAGCAGGAGTGAAGAGAGGTGGCTCGGACGTCGCAGCCACCGTGAGGTGTTCGCTAAGCCGAGCTCTCCACCTCGCACCTCTAAACATTCTTTTTTTTTTTTTTCATTCTTTGGAATTATCCATTTGGAGATTATCACATTATAGGCCAGCGGATACTTTTTTTCACTATTTCCAACATTGACGGAGCGGCCAGTATAAAATGTGCGTGTTCGACTTCAGAACGACTTTGGATATCAATGTGATTCTCCAAGGTTCCAAATCTCCTATTAATCCTTGTGGAATAGTGTTCACTGTTCTAGTGTTCTGTGAGGATTAAGTCGTAATTTTCAGTGAGTCGCAATTTTTAAGAAATCGGTAAGATTTAACTGGACTTATTTTATTATTTTAATTGTTTATTTTTCATTACTAATGGAGTATAAGCCTTTTTAAATTTTGTTCGCCGAAAAATATGCCGCGAATCAAAAAGTTTGATTATCTTAAATATCTGATTGCCTTTTAAAAGATTATTATGTTTATCAAAGTCTAACATTTTATCTCAATAACCTTATGGATAAGTATACATACATCTTACTTTGAAGGCCTGCATCTTCTATGTATATAATTATGATGGATCACACTGTAAAAATTAAGAACAGCTTAAATTGAGAGTAATCTAGATCTAGATCTAGATCTATTTATTAACTAATGTCCTTGACTGTAACTAGTTTTCAGTGGAAACTATGCTTATGGATCTAAAACTAGATCTATATCTAGGTCTTTTCTTTTTGCTATTATAATCCATCCCGATGCAAAAGAAAATTCTGATTTTATTACAATTTAAGTAGGTAGGCCTAAATGCTTACATTTTTGAGTTCCCGATCTTTTTCTCTTGAACCGGACAGTCAGCTCATCTGGAACCAAAATCGCATATATCTATTACTTTCTGCGCTGTAGTTTATATTATATCTGTTAAAGTTTTCTTCTTCTTTTCTTTTTTTTTTTTTTGAAAGTAGTTTGACTTTTCATTTTCACCCAAGATCAGCCTATCAATGAACACGATAAACATACTATATGTTTCTTGGACGAAACCCCTGTCGAGATATTTAAACAGTCGAATATAAAATCATAATAAATTATGTGCTAAATCAAAATCCTAATATTTTAATGTCATGTCAGGTTTTGAGTCGCATAACAAAGCTGAACATGACTGTACTGATAGATGTGCTGGAATAAGAGATGATCATTAGATCTGACCAGCTTTTTATGACTTTATATAGGAGACAATCATGTGATGAAATATTCCAGACTAGGGAATTATCTTTACAGGATTGCTTTAGAACTGCTTTGGGGGCAATTAGACTGAATAATTCATATAATAACCTCTGGACTCTCTTTATAAAGAGTTATAGAAAATGCATACTACTTTAGCCTTTGAGAAATTTTGTGCTGTCTGAAAATATCAGCAGATCTAATCTACATTTAGATCTAGATCTAGTTTTGTTATAATGCATTCTAAATTTACTCTTCATACACAAAGTTTTAAAAAGCTGCGCGTATTCTATGGGTATTACTGTCTTTGGTATAAGAAAGAAAATTGGTGAGATGTATCAAATATTTCTCTTTAAAGAGCAAAACTTAATTATCTTTCTCCATTTGTTGAGCTTATAATTATATGTTCACATTAGGCCTATTTATTTTTTCTTTTGTGAAAAATAAAACTCGAATTAAAAGTCTCTCATATACAAAATACCTGCCATTTATTTCATTATTTGCCCGCTATAAATCAAAGGCCATAGTTTTTTAGATAGTTATTGCACATTGTATACCATAGTTTTCATAATTAAATTTTGTAATTATGCCCCATGGCACTACATTATACTAGACGAGCTTATTTTAACTCAAGCCCTTTACTTCTAAAAGTAATTTTGCTGGTTTACATATGATAAAAATTTGAAGCATCATTAATTCCGAAAAGAGCACATAAATAGAAAAGGTGTTTTTAAAAACACTAGAGTCCATTTTTGACTAGCCAAAAATCGTTAAATTCAACTTTTTTTAGAATGTTCAAGGAAAAAAGTAGTTTTGTCTTCACAGCAATAGCACTGAATAGAAATTAGCACCGGAGGCGCATCTCTTGATACAGCTAGTTCGAAGTGATGATATTAAAGTCTGTATACGATCTCCTTTAACCAATGAAGGCTATATTTTGGTCCTTGTACAAAAGTGAAAATCTAAATTATTTACATTGAAGCAAACTATTTAATGATATGAAATAAATGTTATGCTGTGTGTAGAAAATGAAGTGTTGGAAGTGTAAATAAGCTTCAACTCTAACTAGAAATTGTATTTTGCTAAGACCGCGCCTGCTATCTCAAAGTTGCGTCCTGCGAAGCTGGACACCTGATTCTCGAGGGGGCGGTGGTCAGCGGATTAACTGGACAGCAGATCTATTAGAAAGATAAGCAAGAAAATCGGCCATTGGTGTGTAACAAAAGATGTAACTAGGACAAGATAATTGCTTGTTTATGGTGCACATTATACATCCAGAAGCAACTTTTCCCGAAGTCTTTCATGGAAGATATTGTCTCAAAGTAAACTGTATTTAGCTCCAGTTGTTTTGCCTCATTAAAGTCTGGCCTGTTCGATTCCTGCGTTATCATTCAAAGGGGTTCAGAAATACAGGCTGGGTCGCCTTTTGATACAGAACAAGTTTGGAAAGTTACTCACCTTCAGGACAGTTTCGATAACAGTCCAAGTGGGACCTGTCATCCTGTCCGGCTGATACAGTTACTATAAATGAGGTCACAGGACACCAGCTGATCACTCTGCTTCTTCTCCTCACCGTGGTGTGTGGGAATAAGCAGACAATCTCACCTGCAGTCAAACTGGCGCACACACGATCAGCCTGCGCTCCGAGCCGGCCGCAGTCTTCGCCATCTGGAGATGGGTCGGCTGGTGAACTTTCACTCCCACTGTTATCACTGCCATCCTCAGCGAAATCCACTTTTTCGCGGATTAGGATTAAAAGCTCCAGTTGTCAGTGGATTATTTTCGCCACATTGCTGGTCTTGCTTCATATCGCAACCTGCGTCACAGGTGCGAAAGATAAGGACAGCCAATATCCTTGGTAAGAAAGGTCTTTTTAATATCTTGATATTAATATCTAGTCTTTCTATAATTGAAAATAATGTTTCTTACCTTCTCTTTTCTGCTTCTTTGTAACTCCTTTCTCGATTTCACATATTACAGAAATTAATGAGATCATTCGCTGGCACAAAAAGTAGTATAAATATTATGTTTTTATTACAGTAGTTGCTGAGGAAACTAAATTGGATTTTGGGCTGCTTCAATTATCGGAATAATTGAATTTATACATTTATGTAATCGGAGATTCTTCTAATATTCTAATAGGTGTTTGAGGAAATCTGGGGTGAGGGCTACATAATGATGTTTCTCTCCGTCACAACAAACAGCTCGCTGATATCATGATATTCTACACTGACTAAAGTCGGTTCTTTTACCAGTGTTTGTTTTCAAAAGAGGAAGATAAAAAAAAGAAGAAGGAGTGGAGAATGAAAATGGCTAAAAAAAAATACCTCATTCGAGCAATACTATTATTGCCTTTTAAAAGATCTGTATATTTCTGATCACATTAAATCAGGTATAAATTTTAAAAAGCATCCGTCGTTTAGTCTCTAAGTTGTTTTTTCAGCTCAACTTCCAGTAAATAAATCGCCTTGATATGTTACAATACATGCAATTTTTTTTTTATGCACAGTTTAAAAAATCTAAATATTAAAGTTTGAAAATGCATAAGGTTTATGTGTTGCAATAAATGTACCTAAACGGAAAGGGTAACAGAAAACAGATAGTTGTAATGTGTTAGTCAAGTTTATATATAACAAAGTAAGCAGCTAAACCAATAAAACAACAAAATCAACTTTTGTATATGTAAAACGGCTAGGAGAGCACTTCAAAGATGATGTAATGATGTTAAATACTGGATACTTACTCCGGTTATGATCCTCCCGATTTAAAAAAACTGCAGCTAAATCAATCATGCTCTGCCAATCAATTTAGTATCTGGTCTTGCATATCTACTCATAGTAGATATTTTAAGTTTTTATCTTTAACGCTGCAATATCTAAATAAAAAAGCAAGGCATGATAAGCGAATAAGATCGGCCGGTGATCATGTGATGAATGCGGGTCATGTTTAGAAATTCGCTCTCATTGAAATGATGGTAAAGTATGATGCTGGTTCTTGCAGTGTGTTGTTATTTTAAGGTTTTTTCGTCTTTCTGCTGTGTTTTCCGCACCGACTAAGTTGTTTCAGTCTTCTGTGTAGATAGTATTGGTTTTAGTGGTATTGTGGCGGTGGTCTTTTTACTTTATTATTATTATTATTATTATTATTATTATTATTATTATTATTATTATTATTATTATTATTATTATTATTATTATTATTATTATTATTATTATTATTATTGTTATCAGCATCATTATTTTTATCATTATTATTATTATTATAATTATTTTGTTATAAACTTCATCAGCAGCAGCAGTAGATAAAATTGTTATTGTTATTATTTTAATCGATAGAAGTATTGCGGCAGACAAAAGTATGATATCAAGAAGGTCATTCTGTCAAAATTTCAGCAATTTCAATATTTTATTCACTAGCAGCTGTATGCAAATTCTAGTGCGAAAAGGCCAGACATAGACAGATTTTTTATCACGCCCTTTGTATGTTAACCTTACAAAATTTCTTTACATCACTTCAACAAGGCCGTCAAATAGAACTGAAAGTCTTTTTCTGTGATGGACATTCAGTCGCCGCAGTTGTGACAATGACAACCGGATTCAGTCACAAGAAACCTGTAACCTTTCATAATCAGATATTTCCACACCGCGTGATCCGTTTCTAAGTACAGTAAATTTTTATCATCTGTATTACGAGCATGGTTTTATTGTAGCTTTTCTAAACAGTCAAAATCCATTTAATTACAATCAATGTAGATCTAGTCTCTTTATCCTGAACATGCGCGAGTCGAGTCTTGTTACATTTTAATATTGTGGGCTCGGTTTTCGCGGCTGGGTGAAAGTTTAATCTTATTCCAATTATTTTCTTTCCCAAACATTTTCTTTCTTACAAAAATAATGATAAGGAAAAAAAAAAAAACATGATTATGAGTACAATTTTCTCGTATCATTTTTGTAGTTAACTTATTAAAATACGATGAATCATAAATATTCTGTTATTTTAATTGAGTTTTCTTTTTTAATTTATTATAGTTCGTAAAGGAAGTGTAATGATATTTTATGAAACAAGCAATGATTCTGCAACAGTCCTGTTCAATAAAACTTATTTCTTCTGGGACAGATTTAAATGTAAAATCGTTGTAGATATTCCTTTTACTTCAATTCAGTGAGTAGTGTTAAATTAATTTTCTAAACACCAGTGGATTTTTGAGTGGTATTAAAAAAACCTCGAGAAATGTAATAGATCTACGACATCTTGTAATTATTTCTCGTCTGTTGCAATGCCATAACTGTCACTATTGTTGTTCTTTTTGTTTTTGTTTTATAGATTTGCTGTTCTTAATTACTTTCGTCATTTTATGCGTGCTTAACTTATTTAAATATGGCCGAAGCGTTCTTGTTATCATTTCTTTTGTTCGAGACTGATTACTATTGTTACTCTCAGAGTCATAAAAACGGAACCTGATTACTATTGTTACTCTCAGAGTCATAAAAACGGAACATGATTACTATTGTTACTCTCAGAGTCATAAAAACGGAACCAAGCGATACCCGGTAACTGTACAATCGAACCCAAGTTTATGATTATTATTCAGATAATTATCAAGCTAAGTATATAACGTAGCTTGTCAGTCTTCTGAGAGGGATTCAACGCTGGTTAACATTTTTTTTAGATGGTTACTATAAATATTTATTCCACTTTTGGCGGTGTCTTGCAAGTTTTATCGTATAGAGTGTCAGGTTTGGACGCTTTATTGTAAATAGTTTACTTCTTTCTCAATTCTTGGAGAGCTTTCGCTCTTTTGTCTGGCATCACAAGGCCAGTTCAAAGTCAGTCGTACCGGTGTTGAGGAATCTTGTTTTTGAATATTATTGAGTGAATGTTTATCCGAATGAACGTTTGAAAAGAAAAAAGAAAAAGAAAGAAGGGACGAATGAAAAGAAGGTGTCTAATTAAAAGGAATGTTGGGTAACTTCGTCTGTAATGCAGCATCAAACTTGAGCCAAAAACCAAACAAGACAGAACAAGGAGATGAAGGAGCGATATGTTCCACCTTTTATGTTTCCATCTGATGAAGCTTGACAAGATTTCGGTTAATCTAGAGTATCGTGAGCCAGCCTTCAGGGTTATGTGTTACTAGTAATTATCGTTAACGTGTAACGGGGAAGAAAATATGATGGTGTTTGGAAAGAAGTATGCCAGTCAATTTAGCCTAATTATACATACATTTAGTTTGACAATAATGCAAGATTTTGACTAACCCCCCCCCCCCTCTCTCTCTCTCTCTCTCTCTCTCTCTCTCTCTCTCTCTCTCTCTCTCTCTCTCTCTCTCTCTCTCTCTCTCTCTCTCTCTCTCTCTCTCTCTCACTCACTCACTCTCTCTCTCACTCACTCTCTCTCTCGCTCTTTCTCTATCTATCTCTCTCTCTTGCTCTCGCTCTGTCTCCCTCTCTCTTTTTCTCTCCGTCCCCCCCTCTCTCTCTCTCTCTCTCTCTCTCTCTCTCTCTCTCTCTCTCCCTTTTATCAAATGCAATCCGCTTTAAGCGCGTTGTATACATCGTGTAGGTTCTGTAAAAGATCCGAATAACACAAGTCTGAAGCGGGCCGATAAATTTACTCAATAATATGGAATATATTTCAAAGCCAGTGCTTTTAAACGATTCATAGATTTGTTTCTCTGGTAGATGAAGCATTTGAAATAAACAACAGCTTTAGCACTTATCCATGACGTGTGAAACAGTCGAGCATCCTAAAACATGAATTAGAAAGCTAATTTACGAGCACATCGTTGTAAGATGTAAGCACCGACGCTTAGGAGAGGAAAGCTAGAGAAGAAATGAAAGGGGCTGGAGGATAAGGAAAAACAATGATGAAAAGTAGTAAATTTTGCAATGGTGTTATTTGAGGAAAATAATAGTGACAGAAAAAAAACAAACACTAAACGTTGAAGCTCATGGTTAAATTCTAATAGCTGATGTACTGACTTAGACGTTCGCTAAGAACCAGAAAGACTCGTTCGCTTCTGTATGTCTGACAACATTTGATATTTAACTTTTAACATCAAAGTGACGAAAACGGAAACCCTAAAGATGGTATTTTTAAAATACCTGGTATTTCAACAACATCATGTGAGAAACAATCCCGAATGGCAGGCGAAAAGAACCCCGAAGGCCGCTATCGAAGGATCTTAACGGGTCGTGTAACAGCGAATTCGAGATGTATGTATTCATTACGTGTGTCTGTGTTGGTGACGTCTCACGTTTCATGGTCTGTGCAGGTGACGTGACTCTGCTATTGTGTTACGAGTCGTTACAGTCCGGGTCACACATACACAGGAAATCTCTCCAGAATATTAATCTCTGTCTTAAATCTTTTGCGATGGAGGAGAGAGATAACCACGCGACCAGATTCAGCTGAATGTAAGTTTGGTTTGAAGATATATTCTGGTGTTAGAGGCGAGGATTATTAAGGAAAGTCCAGCTCAGTGCGAACCATGCAAATTCATAACTAGTGATTTAAAGATTAATGAGAAATTCAAAATTGAGGCGTAAACATTATTTTTTTAGTTTTTATGGACCGGTAAAATACACAATGTTTTCTCGTAATGAGATCCAATTTTTTTTTTTTTACACACAGCGAAGCGCGGGATGGAAGGAAAATCCGGAATGCTTTAATGAGAGTTGTAGATAGCGATCTCCCCTGAAAAGAAATGCATTTTATTTTCAGCGTTTGTTTTTTTTTTCTTTGAATTGCACACATTATACTTCAAGTGTTATCACAATTAAATATTTTCCTTCTGCTGAACGAAGCTTAGATCTTTTTGTCTAACCTAGGAGTCGAAAAAGTCTCATCATAACACACTGAGTTACAAATATTTATAGCAATGTAGAATGATTTCGTCAACCAAACCAAAGCATTTTGTGACATCACCCTAAATACAATATTTGAGGACGGAAGAGCCAGAGAGATCCACAGGATCGATGAAGGTGTAACAGGTGGATGTCAGAGGTGGATCACATGCTGGAATCTTTTTTTTTCCCTCTAGCAAACTGACTTAAGCATATTCAATTCCTCGTTGTCTGGTCACGTACAAAATATATTTGATATTAGTGTCAAAAATATGATTAAATGCTTCTGTATAAAACCAACAGGAATGAAAGTGGAAGAAAAAAAAAATTATGTGCACGCTTTGTTAAGACCCCGTATCAATAAGTGTGGAATGGAAACTAAATCAGTTAGTTATGAAAGTAGTCATTTTTTTAGAATTACATGTATAATATAAAATCATGCTTTTTTTTTAAATCTGTGTTTCAAACCATGTTCTAGTTGAATATTTCGCGTAATAGCAAAAGGATTTTTTTTACGATACACAGATCTAGCTATATTATGAGGAGATTTGATCTGATTTCAATCCATAATGAGAATGAGAGTCAACGTTGTGAAAATGACAAACTTTTTAATCTCGGGGTTTCAATATTTATAGTTTTGTTTGTGTTTTTCCTGGACTCGTTTTCTTTCCAGAAGTGTTACTTTATGTGTGTGTTATTTTAACTTCTTTCTGCGCTAAATAAGATTTATCGCAGGTGTTCATTGACTGGTTAAAACTCAAAACATGTGTTTTCCTGTTCCACAAATTAAAAACAAAATGATAATACCTACCGAAGACATACCTAAGCATTTAACCGAAAGAATTGTTATTGGTTCAGAGTTATGTCAGAAGATGTAAGCAATCTGTCGTTAGATGATATTGGCAGCATAATTATGTAAAAAGTCATAATCAAACTAATTAAAGATTCGAAGTTAAATAGCGCGCTCAGATGTTGATGCTCATTTGTATTAACCCGTGTCGATGATTTCAAGTCTCTTCTGACTAGATTATTGCAACGACCTATTGATAGATTACAAATGATTCAACACGTTGCCAGAATTTCATGCACTAGGATTCCTGATCCTATAAGATCGATTCTAAAAAGTCACACTAAAAGGGAATAGATCTCAACATATTGTGTCTGATGTACAAATCGAAGCATTTGCTTTCGTGGTATTTTAGATTCGCATACCCTACAGTTTTCTCTATATTCAGGAAGGGATTCCACGCTATAATTTCTCTCTAGGTGAAAGAACCTTCTTAATCTATGGCCCTAGCTGCTGGAAACACAGACTAAGTGGTTTAAATAGCCTAACCGCAGGCTTCAAATTTTGTAACTCTTTTTAGCGCCACATAACCATTTTTTCCAAAGAGCTGAGTGACCCATTTTTTTCCTTTATTTCGAAAATGAAAATATCTGATATCATCATGATGTGTAACGTTTTTTTTTATTTGTTTGTTTGTTTTTGTTGTTTTTTTTTTTTGTTTTAATGTTCTGCGTTTCAAGAAATAACTATCCTAACTAAGACTAACTTTGTTTGTTTCATTATATTCAGTTATGCAATACATATTTTTTGTGGAAATTCCTGAAGCGCCTAGAGCTACTAACTGATTATTATTATTATTATTATTATTATTATTATTATTATTATTATTATTATTATTATTATTATTATTATTATTATTATTATTATTATTATTATTATTATTATTATTATTATCACTATTATTATTATTATTGTTATTATTATTATTATTATTGTTATTATTGTTATTACTATTATTATTATTATTATTATTATTATTATTATTTTACATAATTATGTATGGTGACTTTCAACGTAGGCGACAGGTGAGTTCTGGGCTCAGTTTGAAGGGCTTATCAGGCTGATGTATGTATTCCGGAAATATTCAAGTAATCAGGACTCTAATATGGCGTCGGTTCTCTTGAGTACTTTATCTTACTCACTTAATTTCAGTCTATGTCACTCTCTTAATTTCTCTCTCTCTCTCTCTCTCTCTCTCTCTCTCTCTCTCTCTCTCTCTCTCTCTCTCTCTCTCTCTCTCTCACTCTCTCTCTCTTTCTCTCTCTGTCACTCACACACACACTCTCTTAATTTCTCTAGCTCTATATTTCTATCTGTATCCATTGATTTATATATCTTTCTTCCTATATTTCTATTTATATCTTCCCTCCAGCTCTCCAATTGTCTATCCATTATAAACCTATATATCTTTTCCTCTCTATTTACCCGATTTTCTGTCTGTCTCGCATACTTTTTTTTTTTGTTTTTTTGTTTTTTGTCTTTAAACTACAAAACCTTAACACCCTTTACACTATGCACACTTCTCTATGCAGGTCGGCTGCCTACAGATCTTTCTCCGGCTCTGCTTTTCTCATTCCTCTTGTTCACATTAAAAAAAACCACAACCCACTCGATATTCGCACGTTTTGTTGCATAGCTCTTGCTGGTTTTTCTGCGTGAGTTCCCCATGAAGAGCCCACTCAACTAGCTCTCTAGCCGATTAACCATCCGGCGGGCTCAAGCGTGGACGACTTATTAATTGCCTCAAAGGCCTTGTCAAGTGATCTGGAAGTGTCCTAATTCTTTTTCATGTGCTTTATGGTGTTTTTTCCTTGTGTTTAATCGATGTGTGTGGTTCACAGATGTTTCACATTTTTTTTTTTTAATTTTGTATCGTTGTAAAATAAACGCAGAATGCTGTAAATTTTTATTCTTGAACACCTGAGTCAAAATTATTTGTTTTCTCTTTGACTTTGCTTTTTCCCTTCACCATGAATCTCTTTATGGCTTCTTTTGATTCCTCTCCCTCCAACCTCCCACTCTACCTAAGATTTCTAGATCTCACTGGTTTCTCTCTGCTTGTCCCTACCCTTCCTATTGGACCTCTGTTTATTTATTTGTTTGCGTCTCATCCTTTCCTGTCTCTTTCTCTTCCTCTTTCTCTCCCTCTCTCTCTCTCTCTCTCTCTCTCTCTCTCTCTCTCTCTCTCTCTCTCTCTCTCTCTCTCTTCCTATTTCTTTCACTCTCTCCCCCTTATCTCTTTCTCTCTTTCCTATTTTGCATGGTGGTATCTCCGTGTCTCTCTATCTTTTGTGAGTTGTTCGCTTTTCATATTCACAAGACTCCAGTTCCTCGAACATTCTTTGTGTCCTCAATGAAAATATTTATTTTTAGTTTTTGTATTAATTTTGAACCTTTTACTGTCTATATCTTCACTAGATCACATAAATAAGCAACGAATAAAAGATTTTTTTTTCTTTCGTTTGCTCAAACAAGATTTTCCTTATATGTTTATGTGTGCCATGACTTCCTAGAATATTTCCACAATCGGTAGAGTGCTAATACACACAAACAAAGCTTTTTCCCCTTTTTAATCACAATTTCTTCTCTGTCCTTGGGTCTTGTTCTTCCTTCTTTACTGACACAATGCGTCGTTGGCTGCCATTTATCAGCCTAATCTACCTAGTAAAGTTATTCTTTACACTAAGAGTTTGTCACAGCTCCGAAAATGTCTTTGAATAAGCTATTTTTTTTCCATTTTCCTTGCCAGTTATGCCCTAAAGATAGAGGTTTATATCTTTTTACATGTTGGTAATCAAAAAGTATACAAAATTTTAGCATTTATTTTACCTCTTTACCTGACTTCATTATTTTGTTATTATTAAACCAAGTAGACTGTACACGTTCTTTCTGTCCTACTTTTCATCTTTTTTTTTACCTTATTTTTGTCGCCCTGTCTATTTGTTTGCATGTCTCTTTCACAAGTATCCTCTCTCTCTCTCTCTCTCTCTCTCTCTCTCTCTCTCTCTCTCTCTCTCTCTCTCTCTCTCTCTCTCTCTCTCTCTCTCTCTCTCTCTCTATCTATCTATCTATCTATCTCTCTCTCCCTCTATCTCTCTTTTTCTCTCTCTCAACCTCTTATTTAAATTGAAATAAAGAATTTATTGCATGGCAGATTTCTTCAAATTATTTGGAAACATTTAGACTATTTCAAAGAACATTTTTTTTTTAATTTTAAATAAATATATAATTACAATAGAAGTTGAGTGCACTTAGATAAATCAGGTCGTGTGTGCATGAAATATCATTAATATGTCCATCAATGTAAAAGAGCACGAACTTTTGAACTTCTGAATATAATTATATACATGTCATATTTACTGGAAGTTTGTTACTATTTGTGTCAAACTTTTTTTTTCATTGTAATCCATTTTGACATGGCATCTAAGTAAATACTGATGACGGTCATTAACAAATATTAGTTTAAGGTGGACGCATTTTCAAACAGTAAAAGATAACGTGAATTTCGGCATGGAGAGAAATGAATACCAACATGGGACAAAGTGGGAGTTTGCCAACTTTGTTATATTTCATAAAGAGAAAAATATTGCTTTTCAGCGTTTCTAAAAGGTAGATTGATGAGTTAAATGTTAGAGACAAAGTAGAGGTAAACAGACGGACTGGCAGGTTGTTAGACATACAACCAGACCTAATGAGTGTAAGAAGGAAAGATGGAAAAAATAGAGAGAGGAGGAGGTAGAAAGTAGCGAAAGGAGAGGAGAGTAAGAGGAGAAAGAAAAAGCGTACAGATTGAAAAGGCGGAGAGACGGAAATAGACTAGCAAAGAGATAAAGACAGTAAGAGAGGCTGAGAGAAACACCGCAGGGTAGTGTCAATGTTAAACCATCAGTTAAACTGGAGGAAGAAAATCCAACGAGCTGTCTCAAAAGAGAATAAATCTCATTATACCAATTTCAAGACATATTTTAGACAAGCTTAAGCTAAGCACTAAACCAGGCTACTTTCGCCAACCATCAATTATTTCTACTGTTGACTGTGACAGCCAGTAAATCAAGGATAATGCAAGTACAAGAACATGGTTTTTAACGAACCTTGTAAAGCTTAATCATGAAAATACTGACCGGCAGTGGCAAAAAACCTCTGGCCCCCAGTAAGGTCTGGCCGTGAAAGGACCATCACTCTGGTAGCTTGCTAATTGACCGTAGAACGGTCGCTAAACCATGCTGTGTAGAGAGTACAAGATATAGCATCGTACATCAAGGAAAACGGTTCTCCATAAGATTCTGTGGGTAACTTAGGTGACTAAAAAATTACACGAATCTTCAAGAAGGTATTTGCCATACAGCCAGATTTTTTTCGCTGGTGAAAAAGCTTATAGAAATTTTGTTAGATGCTGGAAGTATTTTGCGTATATCCATCTTCTCTCTCTCTCTCTCTCTCTCTCTCTCTCTCTCTCTCTCTCTCTCTCTCTCTCTCTCTCTCTCTCTCTCTCTCTCTCTCTCTCTCTCTCTCTCTCTCTCTCTCTCTCTCTCTCTCTCTCTCTCTCTCGCTCGCTGTTTCTCAATTTTTCGACCGATCTACCTATCCATCTATCCATCCATCTATTTATCTCTTTATCAACCTATTATCTATCTATTTATCTATCGATCGATCGTCGATCTATCTATCTATATATATATATATATATATCTTCCCTTCCACTTTCTTATTCTCTCTCTTTTTTTTTTTTTTTTTTTTTTTGGATATTCTCTCTTACCCCAAATATTGGTTGTCCTTTTTAAACTAACTCCATGTGAGTAACTTGTTAAAAATTTTGATCAATTCTTTAACTTGAATAATGCAATCAAAACGTAAAAATTCCCAAGACCACATAATGTCCAATATTTGTTATTATTTGTTTAACCCTTAATTTTCTAGTGCTAGTCATAAATATCATCTTTCTGTGGCAATCATTTTATCCCGAAATTCATCGTTGACAGGAATGTACAGTTAAAAATATCTCTCGCTGTAGATTGCAAAATACAATTGTAAAATGAGGCAATCACTTGTGGTAGGAAATTATGCAGTTTTCCTCTACTTTCATAATACATTATTTGTTGACTTATTTTTAGTCGATGCTTTCCTCATTTATTCGAGGATTTCACAAATGAGAAGATGAGGGAAAATATGACGAAGTTGGAGAAGAAGAAGAGAGAGGAGGAAGAGAGGAAGGAGAAGCAGAAGTGAGGGAGGCGGAGCTGAGGAAGAACAAGAAGAAAACCAAGTGAGAAAGAATAGAAGGAGATGGTTGAGAACTAAAGAAATAAGAGATGGAAGTGTGAAGAGAAAGAGAGAGTTAATGAGTAGGAAGAGGTCATGCAACAGGAGGAGGAGAAAGCGAGGAGATGCAGTATTGAGGATTAAGAAACATGATCGTAATGAGAAATACGAATCTTTATCAGAAAGTCTTACAGCCATTAAACTTCAGATTAAACTTTAACGGCCTCTTACAAAGGAGACACATTACAAAATTCCCTGCACTTCATGCGAAAGGAAACTGAAACGGAATAGATCAATGATGAATCTTTCTTTCATTATCGGTTTGAAATATACTTGTTTTGTAGCGCAAGAATTGTCTCACTTTCTTTTTGCACGGTGTGGTTCACTAATCCATAAAGACCTAAAACTGGAGTAACTATTTGTGCGGCTCTTGGAACATTCAAGGGCCGATTCTATTCAGAAAAAATCCTTACAACATTTTTACATTCGCTTCTACTGGAAAGTTCACTACGTTTATCATATCGTGATCAAGAAAAGGCTGGTCTTACGGCCATGAATGAAAAAGATTCTTTTTTTTTCTTTTCCTTTTTCTTCCTTCAAAAGAGGAGCGCTCGCTTTCCTTTCTTCTAGTTTGGTCTGCTTACAAGACGTTTCAATACAACTATTGCTTGTACACTTGTTATCCGGTTCGAAATCTCTCTCTCTCTCTCTCTCTCTCTCTCTCTCTCTCTCTCTCTCTCTCTCTCTCTCTCTCTCTCTCTCTCTCTCTCTCTCTCTCTCTCTCTCTCTCTCTCTCTCTCTCTCTCTCTCTTTCTCTCTTTCTCGTTCTCTCTCTTTCACTTTCTCTCTCGCTTTCCAGTATACAAAAGAAAGAAGATTAGGAAATGTAAATTAGCATTAACATTTCATTGCTCCTGTTGATATCTTACTGCTGCAGATGTTTTGTGTGAATATTATTTTTGATAAGAATGAATGGAACATAGAGTAAGAGACAGAAAGTACAAGCGTTGACACAAGACCCAAACATTCTGAATAGCAAAGAATTGTGTTACATGAGTGTACAAGCGGTGCCAAATATGTCATTTTGATTAAAGTGTTAATAATAAATGTATTCATAACCGTGTACTTTAATCCCTTTCTTTCTCTCCGCAGCGTTGTTCTTTTTTGCTTGTGATTTACACTTGTCTTTTTTCTATTTCTCTAGATACGACATTTTCACAAGTTTTAAAACCATCAAATACCGCTATAGGTTTCTTCGTTGGGTAATAATTTTGCGCTTGCCCTGAGTTAAGGTTTTTGAAAATTATTATTGTAAAACAGAGCAAGAAACGCATTGAAGGAAACCTTATTCTTCGTTGCTGTTTTACTTTCTTTCCAGCTTTGTAAGGGACGCAACAGCATGACCTGTCCTTAACCACTCTTTCAATGCAGATCTTCATTCTCTTGAATTAGTCTTGTTTCTTTTTTTTTTTTGTTTGAAATAACCATACGAAGCCGCCTTCCTATCTTATAATTTTCTGTGCCGCCTAATACATAAGCTGCTAATGAACGAAGAAGGGGAGAGGTGAGCCGCCGCCAATGAGTATGATTTCTTTACTATTTCTTTGCCATTATAAATGGACGGTTAATTATGTTAGGTGCTATGACGATCGATTTTCCGTCGCATGTCGTCACAGGATAAAATGCTTGGGTTTATCAGTTATGGTATGGGAGAGGAGAATAATGATAATAATGCATCATGTGGATTTCCATGTTAGACAATATGCGGCGTGTTTGT